>JAUZNJ010008088.1:0-18159 GCA_034780135.1 Jordanella pulchra
CTACCAGTTTTAGTCCGTGAGGCAGACACCCTGTCTACTTTAAGGCTTTTAAGGTTTCAAACTTTCCTTTTTTAAAAACCCTATAATTATGCTGCTATTGGCCTCGACTGCTGGAGGACATAGGGACCACTTTTCATCTATCTGCTTCATTCTATCTCTATTCTCCCATTCTGTAGTACGTGTTAGTTCAACCTCTAACTTTATGCTTTTTCTTTTTTATTATCTCTTACCATAATAGCTTCATCTGGTTTGTTCCTGTTCGGCTGTGGCTACGTTCTGGATAGAAATATCAGCTGTGCTGCTGCCATCAACACCTTGGTTTATAGTTATTGGAGCTTAGCCTGTTTTTCAGTGTTTTTCTGTTTCTCTTGCTGTGACTAATTGGGTGTGCTCTCTTTTATCCTCTAACGTGGGAGCTGGCTTGGAGCTGCCTGGCTGTGTCTTTTTTCTGGACGGAGTGCCTGTGGAGCTAGCTAACAGTTAGCTTTTATATATCTGGTTTATTTCTGTATATCTGCTTCTGTCTCCTTGAACCACAGTCTTCATCAATAGATGGCTGCTCACACTGAGCCTGGTTCTCCTGTTTTTCCTCCCCATGTTGCTACATGCATGCTTAGTGTGAGGGATTGCTGTTTAATCAATGAGTCAATGCAATCAGCTAGTTTTCCTTAGATAGAAAACTTTTAACTAATCTGACTGTGATTTATTTAAATTGTCTTTTTAAAGAGCCTTGAGATGACGTGTTGTGAATTGGCGCTTTATAAATAGACTGAACTGAATTGAATTAACAGTGTCATCCGAAGTGAAGTAAAGTCTGTGAAAACATTTACTGTAACAAAAAGTGCAGCTTTGAAAGCTACTAAACCCACATAAAACTACAATCCAGAATTAATAAGATTGTTATGTTTGCAGGATCTCCTCTTATGCCTTGTATGGTAACGAGCCATACTGTCTGATTAAACCCAATGGAAAAAGTTAGCTTTGTGCTTATTTAGCCATTAAAATTCACTAACATATGGTAACTTTAGAGTCCCGTTTAAAATCTTTCGCCTTCATAAGCTCCTTCCGACCTTTTGTATAAAGTAATATAAAATTCTTTGCTTTTGAAAATATTTCTGATTATTAGTGGATGTCAAATACACTAATAGTAACACACATGTAAATCCAGACATCAATTTCAGTCCCTTTAATAATGCAGTACTATTTCTTGGTCTATCATAAAATCATCTAATACACTGATGTTGGACAAAAGTGCTTTGTAAAAAAGAACAGTCATCTTCCAGAGGTAAATGTTAGGATTTCTGCATGTTAAAAAAACTCACTCAGCTCCAACTTTTGCTGTAACTTCATAAATTAGCTGCAGGCTGCAGCTTATAGAACTGTCAAATACTCTCTGGAGGGGAAAAATGGGAAAACTATTAATCTTCAGACTTCCTTCCTGGAGCTGGACTGTATCACAAAGCCTTCCCTAAAACAGTGGAATAAAACAAGCAGGGATTTTGGTGCCACAGCACATCAGCACGAACCCATTTGATGAGACAGCCATCAGAGCTGGAGATTAAGGGAAGACGCGACTTCTGTGGACATCTGCTCTGCCTTAACAAAGGCAGTTTCTCGACTGACACCGAGGCTCCCTCTATGAGTGCCTGTGAGTCGGTCTGACATGTTCTCAGATGCAGAAAGGTACCGAGGCTGGTTGTAAGGTAGGTATCAAAAGCAACAAGGCAAGGTCTAATTTGCATATTCAGACAACTGTGTGAGCAAAAATGCGATATTATGACAGAACTTACTTCCACTGACGAGTTTTATTTATGTTAATGTACCGGTAATATAAATATATAGGTTCTAAATCTCCATATGGATAAAAAACATTATTTTCAAAAAGGAAGAAACGTGTGTTAGATAAAGGAATGAAGATAAAGATAGTTCACCTTTTCCCATGAACCCATAACAACGAGATCCAACATCCAGAGCTACATTTTTATTAAGAATGAAAGTAACAAAAAATACTGAACGGTATGGCAAGCGTTGTGGAGATTTTTGGATAAGTTACAAACAATATTAGACATAAAAATGTACCAGAACTCTGGTTAATCAATCAATGGAAGGATTATAGCAACTGTAAACCTGCCAACCAATGGCAGGAAACCAAAGCTCGGCCTAGAGGCCTTTATGATAAAATGGCAAAAATAAATAATTTGATGATGGAATAAGGAAGATGGTTCAAAATGATAGCTTATGTGTCATGATTTACAAATAAATAAAAAAAAAGAAAACTGAATGAATCTTCCCCTTTACTTTCAGTACAGCAAACTCTCCAGAAGTTCCTTGAGGATCTCTGAATGATCCAATGTTGACCTAAATGACTAATGATGCTAAATAGGATCCACCTATGTGTAATCAAGTCTCTGTATAAATTCACCTTCTCTGTGATCGTCTCAGAGGTCTGTTTAAAGCGCAGAGAGAATCATGAAGAGCAAGGAACACGGCAGGCAGGTCAGAGATACTATTGTGGAGAAGTTTAAAGCCGGATTTGGTTACAGAAAGATTTCCCAAGCTTTAAACATCCCAAGGAGCTCTGAGCAAGAGATAATATTAAAACGGAAGGAGTATCAGAACAATATATATAGCATATATACGAGGAACCAAGCGTCCCTCAAACAAGAAGAGAACTGATCAGAGATGCAGCCAAGAGACCCATGATGACTGAGGATGAACTGAACAGATCTACAGCTGAGGTGGGAGACTCTGTCCATAGGACAACAATAAGTCGTACTCTGCACACATTCAGCCTCTTTGGATGGTTGGCAAGAAGAAATACATTTCTTAAAGATGTCCAAAAAAGGTGTTTAATGTTTGTCACAAGAGTCACAGCAAACATCTGCAAGAAGGAGCTCTGGTCAGATAAAACCAAATTCAAACTTTTAGGCAAAAATGCAAAACTTTATGTTTGGCCTAAAAGCAAAACAGTTCATCGCCCTAAAGACAACATCCACACCTTTAAAACATGGTGATGGCAGCATCATGGTTTGGGCCTGCTTTGCTTAAGCAAAGAAAGGTGGTTGGAAGATGAATGGAGCCAATACAGGAACCTTCTGGAGGGAAACCTGTCAGAGTGTTAAAAAAGACCAGAAACTGAGAAAGAGATTCATTTACCAACAAGACAATGATCCAAAACAGAATGCCACATCTGCAATAGAATGAATCATAAATAAACATATTCAGGTGTTAGAATTGCTTAGTCTAAAGTCTAAAGTCTAGACCTGAATCCGATAAAGAATATGTGGAAAGAACTAAAAACTGTTATTTTCTCCATCTAACATCACTGAGCTCCAGCTGTTTTGCAGGAAGAATGGGCAAAAATGAAGTCCCTTGATGTGCAAAACTGAGAGAGACGTACTACAAGCGATTTGCAGCTGGAATAATGCCAAAAGGCGGTGCTACAAAGTATCAACTCCAGGTGGCTGAATAACAGCAAAAGCAATTTTTCACTTGTTAACAAAGTTTAATATATCCAATAAATGTATCTTCCCTTCATGCTTGTGTCCCACTTGTTGTTGATTCTTCACAAAGAATTACAGTTTTATACCTTTATGTTTGAAGCCTGAAATGTGCCAAAAAGTCAAAGAGTTCAAGGGGAATGAATACTTTTACAAGTTATTGTATGCACTCATAGAGTCCGAAAGACCTTAGGCTGCAACTGCTGTCAGAACTACAGCTCTGTATGTTCATGAGGTAAAACCATGCAACACATTTGTTTCTGTCTTTTAAAGTGAAACTGGCCTCTAGATCAGCCTTTTTAGGTACTTAAACTCCATAAATTGGGTTTGTTGGAGCTCCAACTTTATATTACTGACAATATTTGTACATTTTAATGTAAGAGTTTTTCAGTTTCTAATTTGGGTTTCAAAAAACAACACCGCCATGAGACTAGAGATACAACTGTGAAGCCGTCTGGAAGAAGGGACAGAGCAGACTATACTTCCTAAGGAAGCTTAGGTCCCTTGATGTTTGCAAAAAGTTGCTGCATATGTTATATCAGTCTGTTGTGGATCATCATCTGCCGGGGTAACAGCATCAGGGCAAAAGATGTAAACTCCTCTGGAACCTCTGGAGATTATTTCACAACGGAGAATTATTCATAAACTGAAGAAGATAATGGACAACAACGAGCATCCTCTTCGAAAGATTTTTAAACAAAAACTGAATGTCTTCAGTCAGAGGCTTCTCCAAATCCAGTCCAAGACAGACTGATACAGAAGTTCCTTCCTGTCTACTGCTATCAATACCTACAACAACTAGTTAAGAGAAAACAAAACATGAGTTACTAAGGCATTTAATTGCCCTTTGGGATAAACACAGTATTATTGAATTGAAGTGTTTGAACAGTGGCTTTGTAGTTTAATTTTCTTATAGGTTTGAATGATACATGACTTCTGACTTCATATCATCAACTCACAACTTTATAAACACAATGCTGGACACAAAAGAAATATTATAACACATGTAAAGTGATTTTAAATGTAAAGGTCTGTATTGAACTATAAGTAAGAGTTCATTCAAGCCTCACTTTCTCCATACAAAACCGTGAAGCTAATGTTAGCTTAGCTCATGCAAAGTTTCAAATTAAACCATCATATTAGAGCGTATTGCTGTTGGAACACATTCATGACTGCGTTAAATTAAGTTATTTAATGACTTCAATTCACCGTGATTTTACTCTTTAAGAGAAGGATGATTATCCTAAAGATGCTTTGCTAAACTTACTAGCCACAGCTAGGAAGAAAACAGTGCAGTCTCAAAGGGCGGGATTACCTGAAAAATATTCAATTTCTGGCAGTTTATTTTTCTGGTTTTATCCTTAAAGTAACAAAAGAGGACAAAAAAATCAGGTCCAGCACAGGATCTACAGGCACATGAAAAGCAAGAGAGAGCAGAAAAGAATCATGGACTCATGGTTTTGATTTTTTGGAGACCTGATTATATTGACTGTAGATTTAATCTGTTTAAGTGTTTAAAACGCAAGGCAAAGTATTTTACACGGATGTAAAATTCCTTATATGAGTATTTACAAAACACATCCACTTCTGACAGAATACTCCTTCCAATCTAATCCAATGTATCTATAACATAATATATAAACAGAAATGTTTTCAAAAGTGTATAGATCTAAATACTGTGTGGCTAGTCCTGCATTAATTTTTCAAATATGTTAAAAAATAAAGAAGGTTTGACTTTACTTAAAACCCTTAGGTGATAAAAGCTGGACTTAACAACTCATTCAACTCGGGTGACAAAGGGGCTGAAAAAACGTTCACTTCAAAGATCTTTGCATCGTCTACCTACCAGTGTCCTTCCATTATGCTTACTCTCTGTGCTTTATTCAGGCTAGGCTAAGCTAAGCTAGGCTAAAATCTCATTTCTCCTTACCTAGCCACACCTCTGCTAAAACTTTACCTGTCATCCCCACAATTAATTCCACCTGTCAGTGTCTTTTTTGCACCAACCACTTTCAAGTTGGCCGAGGGGCGGAGCTATGTTTTCACACGGGGTGAGTCGCACTTTAATATTTAGCTTGTCTGAGTGGGTTATTCAAATATTGGAAGCAGGTTTGTAACTGAATGGAAGCATCTGACTGGAAATGACTGTCATTGGCTGTCAGTTTTCTTGGAAGTCAGAAGAATATTAGAATGATCTGCTCCAGTTATCTTAGTCAGGATATGGTTCACAAGAGAGAGAGAAGTCAATATGCAGATTCCTGAGGCCTACAAACTAATATTAGTCATTGGGCCATTATCATTTCAAGAAGCTAGTTAGTCATTATCTACAGACTCTGACTCAGACTCCTACAGACCTCCTGACGGGTAATTTAAGCACCCGATTTATAAATCCTATCAAACGCTGAGTACAGGTCACAGTGATCTGGGTAGAGGTGATACAGAGAACTGGAACCTGGCTTGGAAACCGAATCAACAGGACGAGGCTGTCAGAGGGAGCAGGTGTCAAGTTGAATCGAGAGTCTCTCTAATCTCTCCAGTAAAACCAGAGGGCACATGCCGTCTTACCCTCTTCATCATTTTGAGAGGAGGAAGGAACTGAACCAGCTGTTGGCTGGAGAAGAGCATTTTCTCAACTGGAAGTGTCACTGCGGTGAGGCTGTGTGTTTGATCTGTGCGATCACGCTCGGCAATAGAAAGCGTCTGACCCGAGACACAGATGGTGTTTGGAGCCACTGGCACATCTCTGTCAAACAAGGAGCTCCCTGCCGCCGCTGCATCTTTATTGTCAATGAAAAGAATAAGACATCACATCCTAACAGAGCCAAATACAGTTATGAATAAAACATTTCTTTGGATATTTCATGTTTATTTAACATGTCTTTATAAATTCAAGTAAAAGTGTTAAAAACAGAAAACACTTTTGGTTTGCTTCTGCAGTTTAAAGTTAAATAACAGCCGTCTGAGGTTTTCAAAAACACTTTAGCTGCCTTTGAGTTTAGTAACTCAAAAGAGTTGGAAATCAAGTAATTCCACTGTATGGATGAGTCTACAATTAAAATGCATTTAAAAACTGACAACAACCCTAGGTATGTCAAACCAAGTGAGTTAACCTTTAGAGGAGTGAGACGATAAACAATGATAAACTCATAGTTTAGCTGTCATTGTTGCTGGGAGGTTTTACGGAAAGAACAGAGACAAAGACCGGAGCAAAAAAACAATAATCTTTGGACAAAAGTTTAATTTGGACATAAGAACAGAGGGCATGTTTGGGTAGAACTTAAGAACTAGAAATATAGCGTCTTCATAACTATGAAACCCAGAGATGGACGTATTGGGATAAGAATTTTTACTCCTAAATATATTTTTTATAGTGGGGAATTTGGTGATACGATATGTGTCACGATAAATGTGTCACAAAACAATCTATCCCCAAACATTAAGAGGGATAATCTATTGCAATTTCTACAATACTTTCATTCCAGAAAATCCCAAGAGAGCTTGTTGCTGCTCTGCAGCGGCTGGTGCAGAGCAGCTGAATAATAAGCTCTTTAATGATGCACTGCCACCTAGTGGCTGGAGGATTAAGAGTTACATGAAAGGTATATAATACAATAGATGTTGGCCTATAAATTATTTACCATTTGAGATTCTTTTAGCCATATTTTGATAAATCGATCTCCTAATGAAATATTGTGACATTTGATTGAATATATTATGTCTCCAGACCCCTAAGTTTTGGTGTGCACTTGTAATAATTATAATTTCAATTTAAAGGACTAAATAGCTAATATTATCCACTGTCCGATCTTTTAAACTGATTAATTTTGTGACGGCGCAGTGCTGCTAGTGTCCTTCAGTGCACTAAATGCTGGAAGTTATTGGTCTAGTGCCCCTAGTGGCTCAAAGTTAAACAATATATTTTTTTACTTGCTTGTTTGGCTGCTTGTTCAGCCAATGGCCAAAGGTTCCAGCAAAAACAAAACAAAAAACATCAAAGAAAGCTATTAAAGCAAGAGTGTGTATCTTCTAGAGACATCTAATGATGTCTAATGATGACATGAACTCCCTCCCCCCTAACAAGACAGAGATGGTCATTTTACAAACTGGTTTCCACAGCAGGGGTTCTCAAATTGGGGGCCGAGACCCTCTGGATTCCACTAGACACCGAGTGGAGGGTTTTCATAATTGTGATGTGATCCTTGAGGTATTTAGAGAGCCAGTATGTTATTTTATTGGATCATATTTTATATGCACTTATGTTTTTATTTTGTTTTTGTTATGATTTTATTCTTGTCAGTATTTGTACTGCATGTCTGGTGACCCAAAGACAATTTTCTACCTTGGTGGACAATAGAGATTTATTCTGTTGTATTCTAAAAAAATACATAAATGTGAATGTACCATGTCCCATAAGTAGATGCTTTTTAATCAGCTTTTTGAATCAGTTTTTTTCAGCTACTTATCTAATAAATAATTTAAATATGAAATGTACCAATATATTGTGCAGTCAGAAAAATCTATTTCCTATCAAATCCCCTCATTGTACTTTCATATTAGTGCTGATTTTCATATACTTACTTTCTAAAAGTATTCACTCAGGCCATCTCACACCTGTCTGTCACTTGTTTTTGATTAACTGCATGTGAAAAACCTTCACACACTTTTTGCAGGCTTTAAGTAGTTGGTGAAATCCTGTCTGACCAGAACCGGCAGGAACACTGGCAAAGACAGTATCTGTTCTTCTCAGCAAGGATTCATAAATGCTGCCAGATCTCAATTTCTAGTTAAAAAGTTTCCATCAACAATTTTAGAATGGACCATTAAGTGATTCAAATCTAACTAAAATAAAAAATTAAATGATTAAATGTGATTTCATAAATTAATACAGAGTAAAGTATTTATATGTATTTCTAGGGGGGTCAAAATGTGTTGGATTTATTTAAGGGTTACAGGCTGAAATATTCTAGAGATGTTAAACTTTTTCCTGTTCTTTAGTCCGTTTTATGATCTTTTCTTCCTGAGGGGTTTTATTTCACGCCTCTTTTATCACACATTCTGTCACTGTGAGGGACAGAAAGTCAAGAGGGTTCAATAGGCTTGCTGGGACCTCACAGAAACCAATTATGCACAGGCTCCAAAGCCTTTATTTCTGTGCTGCAGCTTTGAATGTTTTAGATATTCCATGATGAATTACCACAACCAAATGAGGGAGAGAGAGACGGAGAGAGAAAATCCAGGAGGATTTCTATGCCTTGATTCCCTGAGGGCGCTCAGTGTGTTGGTGGAGCAGTGTACGTTTCTCTGGCAAGCATATCTCCTCTCTTCCACCCACGCCCGTCTCTTAAAGCGAATCAAGTCCCAGCGGAGGAGTTCCTTCATCCAGCCAGAGCGCGCGTGCTCTCATGTACCACACACCTCCTCTTAATTAAACAACGGCAAGCACTGAAAATGTTGGTTTACAGAGACTGTGGAGACTGAGGAAAAGAAAATATAAAGAAAAGCTAACGCTGATCTCTGAGAGTTAGAGCTGGAGAAGAGAGATTCGGGGCTTTTACTGTGTTTGATTGTGACCTCTTGCTACTTTTTATGTTGTTTAAGTCCAACTTTATGGTTCTTTTAGTTCTTTTTTGGTTGCTGATGTCCTGAACATCAAATTGTGTTGGAGTTTGAAATATTTGGCTTCGTTTTTGAGGATAAATTGAAGAATTTGGAGGCAATTTTAATCAATCCGAGATCTATCAGACACCAAGCAAGTCCAAGGTAATATCACATCGAAGGAACACAAAAAACAACAAAAACCTTCAAGAGTTTCCATAAAATTAGTCATAAATGAAAAACCATTAAATAAAAAAACTAATATTATGATTCAGACTTTAGATTAAAGTTAAACTTGCATTCTTTGAACAGTTTATCAGTGAGAATGTTTGATCAAAGCTGCTGGAAAGTAGAAGAACCAACAGCTGCTGCACATCTCAGATCTTCAGGGAGTTTCTTCCAAGTGTGGAACATAGAAGCTTAATACTGCCTCCCTGTATTGTTCAGTTACTTAAGTCTCTAAAGACCAGAGGAGTGTGGATGGATCACAACAATTAGGAAATGTATTTGAGCTTAAGACAAACAGGAAGCCGGTGCAGAGATTTAAGAACTGCTTTCATGTGATTAAATTCTTGATGTAGGTCATGTCATGATTCTGGTCACCAGCTCTGGTCTGATTACCTAATTATCTCCATCTTCTCTGCTCTCATTAACACTCATTACCTCCACCTGCAGGCCTGTCTTTATAATCTCCCTCAGATCAGAGGCTGGTGCCAGATTGTTCTCGAGCTATTTGGTGAGTCTAGTCCAGCACTTCTGTTTTTTGCTGCCTGCCTGTCTATGACCCTTTTTGCCTCCTGACCTTCTGAGCCAGCCTGTTTCTTGTCTCCTGATTCCTCTCAGTTATCTGTCTTACCGGTTCAGACCCTTGCTCTTCCCCCTGACTCAGATTTTGGATAGTGTTCTGGATTCCTTTGCAGCCATCTTGTTACTCAATTCTGACCCCTACTCTGGGCTCTACTCCCGCACACTCTGAGGTCAGTCATTAATATTTCATGATAATCAGTCTGAAATTCTGTGCTGGAAATTCACCTCTGTATCTCCCTCCAGAGTAACCGGGTCCTGTGGCTGACTCCTGCTGCGGTCCCTGTCCTGAAACGCCTTTAAATAAACTGCAAAAACTGCTCCCTTGTTGTCTGGTTGAATTCTGGGTCCGCAAATTAATTCCCCCACCTATAATGGGTCATGATTCTGCCTGCAGCATTTGCGGTTAAAAAAGAATTGTCAAGACCACACCAATGGAGACCAAGGAGTCCTTAGACCACAGGTGTCAAACTGGTTCCAGAAAGGGCCGTGTGGCTGCTGGTTTTCTTTCCACCCAAGCAGTAGCACACCAGACTCCATTCATCTCATCAAGTCAGTCTAGTCTTAACCTGATGACTTGATTGGATGAATGGAGTCTGGTGTGCTACTGCTTGGGTGGAAAGAAAACATGCAGCCACATGGCCCTTTCTGGAACCACTTTGACACCCCTGCCTTAGTCCAAGACTTCGGTATTGGTTTGGGCCTCTGAAGGCTTTGGTCTTGTCTCTACTCATTGGTTAGATTATTGAAATGGTGCAAATTATGCAGATACTGCTCAGAGAAAAAAACAAGACCTTTAGAGTTCGATACAGACACCAAAGTCTTGGTTTCGGCCTTTTAAAGGTCTTGGCCTTGTCTTGGTACATGCACCACTTTTAGATGGATTGTTTTTACAGGAAGGCCTTAATTCATCCATTGTGTTTGTGCTGCTGCTGCTGATGATCTGAAATGGTCTGTTTGTTTTTTGATCGATCCTCAATATTTAAACCCTTCGTCGGGCGTATTTTAGTTCAGACAGCAGAGAAGCTTCCAAAGCAAGGGGGGCCAGGAACTATAATGTCACTGTGACCGTTCCTCTCGGGTGGGATGATCTTCCCTCTCCAGGACGACGTAACATCATCACTACTCTTTTATTTACAAGAAGCCTGGCTTCTGCTGCCCTGAGATCCAACGATCAGCTGTTGCTAGCCGTTCCTTTTGCCCTCACAGAGCTAGAGAATAAAACCTTTATCTGTGTAGTTTTTATCCTTAAATGCCTTTAAGATTAAAATGAGAGAATTTGAGACAGCCTCGGTTATCTATCATTGTTTTACTTAAAATGCTTTTCTTATGTAGGTCTCATTTTACTGTAAATGTATTTCTGTCAATGTGTGACTTTGCTGCCTCTTGTTCTGGACTCTCTTGAAGAAAAAGTTGTTTTTTTTATCTGAATGGGATTTTTTTTCCTGATTAAATAAAAAATAACACACTGAAACATTTCTATTCATTGGATGTCTGCACCAATTCTGCAAATAACTGTCCAATATACAGCTGGAATGATGCTAAGAGCTTGCTCAGGGCTACAGCAAAGGGTGTTGTTGTTTGGAAAAGGAGCAGCTGATCTGAGAGAAAAGATCATGACAAAGTCAGAAAAAAAGCTCTGAAAACCTGCAAGAGGATGCAGGTGATTTGCTACGGCCTTGATCTGCTTGGAATGACCAATAATATGGTCCAGAAACAACCTGCCAAAAGGATCTTCCCTGTCCGTCCGTAGAAACAGAGGCTGAATGCTGAGATCAACACAAACTAAAGAAACAAGGCAGCTGTAAAAGCAACACGGGTGCAAAGAAGAAAGAACACAACTCCCACAACACAACTACTAGTTTTTAAATAAAGCAATATTTAACAGAGAATGACTAGCAAAGACGTAGCTACAGTTCAAAGAAATGTCCTGAGGTAAAGGTGGATACTCTGATAACATTTAATCTAAATATGAGTAAATCATCCAGTGTAGAGTATTGAGCAAATACAAAAGTACTACATTAAACTTTTACTCCAAGTAAAAGTCAATTTTTATGAGCAGGATGACGTCCCTAACATATATCCCGTGAAGGGAAGAGAAGATATTGATGGTTTAGCTGTAAATAAAGATAGAAGCAACTCAAAAAAGAAACTGCAGCACAAAAATGAAACATATTAACGCATCAAAATAAATCAACTTATTTATGTAGCAAAAATTCACAGCACACACAATCTTATGGCACTTTATATACCATAAATCTTCCAGAGATATCATGAATCTTCTATCAGCTGCTGTACTGAGGGTTCTCTGGGGTTGAATCTCTGTTTCAGCGTCCTTCTCTGTTACACCACACACTCTGCATCCTTCCCCACATCTATAAACCTGAAAAAAAAAACTTAGTCAACTTATTTAACACTAAATAGAGTATTTATAACTATACTGAGTGTAATTCTGCTCAAGTGTTGGAGTTAATAGACAGTGAAACATGTGACAGCCATGCAGTGTAATTTATACGCTATATGGTGTTGATTTCCCTCCAATCTCTGAGATGTCTTCTTGACTTTGACACTAAATTGAGTAAAATTGACTCTAAAAAGTTGACACTGGCTATAGAGGAAATTTTACACAAATCTGAAGTGGGACCAAACGTTATGTGTAACAGAGTTATATTCTACTCTGTAGGTGTTAAAGTAACACTTGGCTTTTTACTGTATATTATTTATTTATATTGTTAAAATAATACTTTCATGATTTATGGATAATTGCACTTTTTTATTTTCAGAATTGCTCTACTCAAGGTAGCTTGTTTCATTGAGATATTTCATGTAAAAAAAACCTTAGTTCCTCTGTTTATCGTTAGAGTTTTTTTTCAATATTTTCTGGAGGTCTACATTTAAACAAGCACAGTTTACCGCTAATAAAGTGAAGTGTTTCGCAGAATCGACTGGACGTCGCTACAGATGGGATTTGTGCTCGCAGCACAGCAAGGAGCTGGAATCCTTAATCATGAGGGCAAATGAGCGGCCGCAGTAATTCATTAGTTCACAAGCAGCAGAGCCACGTTTTCAGGCTGAACTAATCAATCACTACCTTCTTGGTAAACCAGACACTTCTGGTTTAACGGCGAGCCTCAGAACAAACCATTAATTCTGGTCAAGTTTCAATGAAGCTAAAATAAATGCATATTGACAATGAAATGTTCTTTAATCAGTGATGATCACATCTTCATGTTGCTCTGAGTTTAAATCGGCAGTCTCTACTTGGAGGATCATTGACCATCTGCTTTGGTTTCTTCCCAGCATGACAGAGACCACTGACCACAGGTTCCCATCACTGTTTGTAAGATAAAGCTTAGCGCATGAATTATCAATGGTCAGGAATATGAGGCCTTTTTTTTCTTCAGATCAAACATTTCACAACCTCAGACATGAAAATATCACTTCGACATGGATTCTAAGGGGTTTCTTTTCATCTTGAAATATCATATTTTGTAAAGATCTTTGTGGAAGTTTCTCCCTTTGATTAAAAGAAAATCTTTTCTGCCGATCTCATGGTGAAAGAGACCGTGAGGGGAAAGTGAAATGTAATTACAGAGATAAAAAAACAAATCCGCACTCCATGAAATTCCCATTTTGTCATTTTACCTCAATACTTTTCATTGATCTACGAAAAAAAAAACATTATCAAAGTAAATAATAAAACATCTAATCAAGTAGAAAGTTTTTCTAAAAGACAGATTTTCTGTCTTTTAGTTTGACAGATGTTTCGGTTTCACCTGTTTTCCTCTGATGCGTTTACTGTAATCCTTGGTCTTCATCATGCTGTTTGTTTTACATCTCTGTTAAATCAGACAGATGCTCTATATATAAAAATGATTTGACTTCTGAGGGGAATGTGTTGCACCGTTTTATTTATGGGTATTAGAAAATATGATCTGCATTTTATTTGGAGTGTAAAAAAGCATGAAAAGCTTTCTATACCCAGAAGAGGCACTCATACTTTTTTTTATATTTTAATTCATATATTTATTTTAGATTACAGTAATTTATCTTAATGCAATGACAGAAATGGCAAAATAATGCCTTGATCCTTAGACAAAAATCTGGATTTTTATCAATAAATCTTTCTAGCCAAATAATTCATTTTTTTTATTAAATAAGTGGGTTTGAAGTAAAACCAGATTAAATGGTTAATAAAGCTTTTACTGAGTTAACTGTAGCCAAAAATAACAGCAAAAAAAATTCACCAAAAATGGGGAAAAACATTAAAAACCTTCAACATGGAGAAATAAACTGGTTTTGCTGGTTCGGTTTTGGTGTTGTTTGCTTGTCTAATGGCGCTTTAATGATAAAATGTCAGATAATTCACCATAACCTGAACCTATCATGTTTTAAGTCAAAGGACTCAAACCTAAACTTCATTTTTAAGTCAACCGTCCAAACATCTATTAAAGATTCGCTCTTACTGCCATCTTTTCATTATTACAAGCTACATGGTAAAGAAATAGATAAAACCGGTTTGATCAACTTAAAAACGGAAAAGTTATATGTTAATATTTAATCAGTAAGTTAAACTATCAGGTAATTCAATTATCGATAATTATGATGTTAACTTGAGTAGTGATGTCATTGTGGCTGGTATCAGTTTTGATTTGAGATATCGCTAACATCCTCTGACTCGTCAAAAGCTCCAATAACAGATATATGTGAGTCACTTTTGACGAAAGAAAATCTAACAAATGTCTTGAATAAGAGTTCTGATTGGACCAAATTATGTTGCAGATTCCAGTCATGAATGTCCAGTTTGGTGATAAAAAATTAAACCAGCTTGATGGTGGGGTGGGGGAGTAATATTCTCGTATGTGTACCAGTATATGGAAGGCATCCTGGTTGCAGCCATACATCTTGCGTATTATGCAGTAGATTTTAAAGGTTCATCGTCACAAAGTTGGAGTTCACTGAAACGGAAGCTAAGACCAGGCAGTGTTGAATTGTTGCTGTGAAAATGATAGACATGTGAGTACATGCTAATAGTGCTACTGGTGTTAGCAACACTTCTCAGCTCTATCCTCTGCTGGTTTTCATCGAGGGACTACAGCATGGACTGAAAACTCTTTCACACTGGCCAAAAAAACTGTTTAAACCCAGGAACAACAGCCACGCAGCTTATCAGAGAGGGGTCAGACCCAGCTTCCTTTGCCAATGGGAAGGGAGCCAAATGGTGATTGTTAGCGAGTCGGTCCGTGTCTGAGAAACCAGCTTTAACCTGCTCATTTCAGTGGGAAAGAGGCTTTATTTAGTAGCTGCATCAATGGCCACCATCTGGCTTTCTGGTAGTTCAGCAATACGGCCAGTAGATGGCGTCAGGTCTGTTTATGTTAGCGCCTCGTGCTGAGGATCTATTTAGGCTCAAAAAGGACCATGAAAACACTGTCGGTAAGGATGCTTTAAGTATATAGCCTTATTCTATCACGACCCATTTAGACCCTATGTACCTTTTAAGATATAGACCAAGTTGTTTCTTCTCTTTAGGAGGAGGAAACTTGAGACCCAGCACTGACTGATTATCTTGTAACTCTGTAAAAAACACAGGAAATCAGAAAAAACAAAACATTAAATCTACAACAGACTTTTCCCTGACAGATAAGCATCAAGCTCCTCGTTCACAGACTCTTTCCAAGTGTTAAAAACCACCTGATTATCACGCAGTAACAGCTCAGGACAAGATTCTATTGGAAGCAGCAGTTAGGAGACAGCGAAAGCTGTTAAAGCACAGTTATAAACTGAAGTATTAAAGTATCTATAGGAGGAAACACAAATGTGCAAATAAACAAGGCAGACACTCAGGGGTGGAGCTTCCATCAGGCAAAACTGAGCAATTACCCAGAGCCCATATAAAGTCCCTGTTTATGTACGTTTAACACTCTTTATAAATTTGCTCATGTTATTAGTGTTTTTGTTTAAAATTATTTCACTAAAACGCAATGAGAAGGTTTGTGTTCAGTCTCCACAACAGACACTGTCCATCTTACTGTGCATGTTGCAAAGAAGATCCAGGTAGAAAGGGATCAAAATATGTGAAAACAAACAGGACAAAAGAGGAAGAAAAAAAGAGAAAATAACAATTAGATGAAAAGAAACAAACGCAGAAAGAATATGAGAGAAAGCAGAAAGCAACAGGCAATGATGACAACAACACCTGTAAGGGAGGGTCTGAAGACTGTCCAAACTGTCCAAGTGGAGATCCTTCAACTTATATTGATGATTATTCCTTCATCCAATTAAAGATGGGGAAGCTTACGTCTCATTTTCAAGTTTTAGGGACAAAAGGGAGAAAAAAAACAAACTATGGAAGAGGTAGCAAAAAAACATGGTGAGGAAGACAATGGCTGTGTCCCAACATCCGTCCTAATTGTATAGAGCTCGATAGAGGGGTTACGCCATTTTAAATGATGTTCCGAACGTCTAGTAGATGAAAAAGTAGTGGACACGAAATTTCCCACAATGCACCTTGAAAAGTAGTGATCAATCAATGGTAACGAGACAAGCAGATGTATTCCAGAATGCTTTGTGAGCGCTCTCCTTGCAAACCGTCCTGGGATTTGTTATGGTGGCGAGAATGAACAAAGATGGCGCCGGAGGAGGAGTTGAGTGACAACTGGGTGGTAAAAGTAGTGATCATCTGTCTGAACGGTCAGCTAACTGGGTTCACTATAAAATCCCCGCTCTGTGTAATGATGGAGGGTTTTAGGGGTTAGGACGGATGTTCTGACACAGCCAATAAGGAAAAAGGGACAGGAAGAGAAAAAAAGGAAGAAGAAACAGAAAAAGAAGAAGAAAAATATACTCCGAAAATGAAAGACAAAATGAAGAAAAAACATTCCTTTATCTCAATAACTGACCTGTTGTTTTGTGTTTTCTCTAAGGGCCCGTTTCTGCCTTCGCCTCGGCCCCAAAGTTCCTTAAACCCACCATTGCAGTTGCTGATCCAATGTTTTTCTTATGCACCAAAAACTCTTTCTCTACATGTTCAAACTAGACTCCACTGCTTTTTTGTGTCCTATGCTTCTTAGATACTAAAAACAGTAACCAAGCCAGATAAAGTTGCGATACAGAACCTTGGAAACCAACCGCACTTGAACTCCATAGAGAAATGCAAAATAAAGTCCTTTCTAGAAACTATGTTTAGATGCATATCCACACACATGATGAAAAAGGAACCAATAAAGTCCTTCCAACTTTTACTTGAGATGTGGGTTTACAACAGAGCTCAACATGGCACCTCTACAGAGTTCAAAAACCCAAATACAACCTTAAGAAACGCAATTAGTAGAGAACAGAACAGTAATGACATTTCAATAGCAACTCCAGTCAGCCTTGAAAGCAAATAAGCCATAAAGTGAGAAAAAGTGAAGCGTAATCAGAGCTGACTGAAGGTTAAAAAGTCATCCGTAACAAGAAAGTGATGTATCGTCGGGTTGTTGCTGCCTGTACCTGCAGCGGGGCCCTCAGAGAGCCACAGTCCACCGTCACCTGATTATTTTTCACCTTGTTTACAGCTGCACTCCTTCATGGCCCTGCCTCCATCTCCCTCTCCGCGCAGACCCGTCTCATTGTGTCCATCTCAACGAGGCATTCAGGCGAAAGAGAGCGCAGGACGGGTGGGAGGCAGGTAAACACAGAGACAGGTGAGGAAAGACGGATAGAAGAAACACACATGGAGTCACATAGCACTGCCTAAATGTCTCCTGACACGGAACGAGAGGGTGTTTAGTGTGGAAATGAGTCCGAGTGCAGACGTTCTCTTGAAAAGCACAGCTGGAAGAAGGACAAAGTATCACCTTCTAGGAGGTGTTGGTCTGTTTTATATTAGGAATGATGTCTCTGAGAGGAGCAAATTGTTGTTGCAAGCCTTAGTTATTTTCCACTTGTTTGCACAGAAAGACACAGACAGTCGTTATAATGCATTAGAAATGCAGTGCCAAGCAACACCTCTATAACATCTTTTCCAGTGGTGTGAAATTTAAAGATCGTGTTGTGAAATAGTGAGATTTGAGAATGGTATCATTTCACTCATCCCTGCTTTGCTTTTCAAGGTCCTGCTACTTAAAATCAAGAAATATCAAATCGATATTCTGCTCAGGTTTGATTTAGCTTTTGTATAACATAACATAAAGCCCTGAGATGGATGGATGGATGGATGGATGGATGGATGGATGGATGGATGGATGGATGGATGGACGGACGGACGGACGGACGG
>JAUZNJ010008099.1:0-18159 GCA_034780135.1 Jordanella pulchra
CTGTATATGTTTGTCCCTCCATGGAATAGTGTAGAAATCCAACCGTCTTTCCACCTTCTGTTGTAAAGACATTTCATTATTCAATAGAAGCAGGAAAGGCAGTTCTGTATCTTCAGTTTTTTTTTGGGTAATTAATAAGAAAAGTAATTATTTGTATATAGTCAAAATTCTAATTGATTTTGTTTGCAAATTCCCAAAACTGACGGTGGGTTTGAGATTCTAACTTGATGTTTTTTCCTTTCTGTGTTGGTGTCATAAGAGTCGATTACTTTCAAAGTATGATTGTGCTTTTAAGACTCTAATTCAAAGCAGTATCAGATCTATAGACAGAAAGAGTAATATCTAAATACTTTTTACTGTTATTTGAAGAAAACTTTCCTTTGATTGCCAGAGACTGGACAATCTGTTCAACAGTTCATCCATCTGATGAATTGTTTAGCTCACCACCCATTAATCTGTCCTTTGTGTTGTCCATGATCAGCAGTCAGTCTGATCCATTCATCAAATCCACATTGATCCGTAATTTATATTTAAACCTGAGGATGAAATCTAGAGTTTTACCAGAGAAATGTGTAGAAACCCTGATAATGATGGCTGCGGTGTTGTATTACATTTGTGTGAAGTATTACTGTAATTTCTACTCAGGATGGACCTGGATTCTACACAACAAGGTGTCTGGCTCCTATGTTGGCTGAAGCTGTAAGAGTTCTTCAGGTTGGTTCAAGCTGCAGCTTCCTCCTTTTCTTTGTTGTATCTGTTGTATCTTCAAATAGATACAACAGATACAGAAATGTATTTGTTCTTCAGAATTTACATGCTATTGTTCACGTGCAGGAAGGCGTTGACCCAAAGAAGCTGGATGCCCTTACAACAAGCTTCGGTTTCCCTGTGGGTGCAGCTACGCTGGCTGATGAAGTTGGTATCGATGTTGCAGCTCATGTAGCTGAGGATCTCGGCAAAGCTTTTGGCTCCCGCTTTGGTGGCGGAAATGTGGAGGTTTTAAAGACCATGGTGGATCAGGGCTTTAAAGGTGAAAGATCGTTATTGTTCGAGTTTTGGTTTGGTAATTGACTATATTCTTTTCTATGATATTTGTTATATTGTTGTTACTTTGAAGGACGCAAATCAGGAAAAGGTTGCTACATCTACCAGCCAGGCCGCAAAGTCAAGGATGTAAACCCAGAGGTTGGAGACATTCTTGAGAAGTTCAGGATGACACCGAATCCTGCTGTGTAAGTCAAAATAAAAATTAAGGGAGATGCAGGAGCACAGTGAGTGGAAAAATAACCACTTTTATTTTTTTAATAACAGGGTTGAAGTGATCCATTGAAACTGTTTTTGTTTAAGAAAAAAAACAACCAAAACACTAATAGCTCGGGTTGTTTTGTGGTTCAAAAACCTGACCCACTGTTCTTGGCAAAATTGGTAGAGTTTCTTTTAGATGGGCTTGCTTAGAGGGAATCATCCAACTATTATACGGATTTTTTTTAATAGTTTAATGTAGTTTCCTTATTTTCAACCAGTATATAAATATCAAACCTATGAACTCTCATATAATCTTATACATTTTCTTGTCAGAGTTTCATTTTCACATGAAGCTTTATTGTTTAAAGCCTCATTAAAACACATTTACACACATTTAGTGTCTGACGCTGCAGACATTTAAGCAATATAAAATAATTTAATTTTTGTTTTTTATCCGATTCTGGAGCTTGTGGAAAAAAGTAGCACAGCAGGAAGGGATCCTGACAGACTTCATATCCTCAGCCTCGTTTAACTCACCTCAGTACTACTCGTTTCATCATCAGTAGTGATGTTTTACTTTTGTGGATGGTGTAACGATCATATTTCAAACTCTTTCATTTAGTTTGTCTGATCCCCAATAACCAGTTCGGTATATTTAACTGTTACTTGATTTGTCTTGTTAATAAAAAAAAATATTTCCTATATCAAATATTACAGTATGGGAACATCGCCAGTTGTCCCCATAGAGCCAAACACATCCAACCTTTTTTTTTCCTTTTCTCTTTTTTTGGGGAATGGATAAAGCAGGACATTCCATTTCAAGTGTTGTTAAAAGCGTTTGAGCTCTTTTTTAAAACAAAGTCCTTTGCTATGAAACCAGCTAATGGTTTAATCGCTCTGCCAAAGAGTTATTAAAGAACTTTTTCATGTCTACAGAAAGACTACTGACTACTTACCTTTCAGATAATCTCTGTAGTGACTTCAGCTTGAATGTTAACTCCATCTTTCGTTATTCTTTAATGATTTAGATGTTCTGTTTTGTGAATATCTTGCAGTTCATCAGACTCTGATGTGCAGTACAGGCTGGTTTCTCGATTCGTCAACGAGGCGGTGCTGTGTCTGCAAGAGGGCGTCCTGAACAACCCGCTGGAAGGAGACATCGGGGCCGTCTTCGGCCTGGGATTCCCCCCCTACCTCGGAGGTCGATAAACCTGCATGATCTCTGAAAGCTGTGTTAAAATAAGTCACTTCTCCACTTTTTAACATGTCTTATTTATCACCTCCAGGACCTTTCCGCTTCGTAGACACTTTTGGTGCCGACAAACTGGTGGAGAAGATGAGAAAATTTGAAGCCGTATACGGGAATCAGTTCACTCCATGCCAACTCCTACTGGATCATGCAAAAGATTCTAGCAAAAAATTTCACAAGTGACCGATGCACCAGTGCTGCTAGTAGCTCCTAATAAACTCAACTTTGTCACTTAAAGTGTGCCTAACATCGATTAACGGGGAGGGTGAACAAGCTGACAGTACACTTTGACCATTTATCAGGTGCAACTAACCTAAAGTGGAGCTGTCTGATGGATGGCTACTGCAATAATTCCTACTTTCATTACACTTCGTTTAATTAGTGCTATTTTTTTTCTTAAAAGGGGGAAAATTAAAGTTAATGATCATTTATGGAGTTTTTTATTGTTCTGCTCCTACTGTAGCTGTACTTGACCTGTGCTCATTGATTTTTAACAATGAGGAGCAGCTTCTAAAGCTTTGAAAGTGATCATGAGCTTGATTCAGCACTAGACTGCATGGACAGAAGTGAAAGAATACAGACTGCATTTTATTTTGGTTGTACCTAATAAACTGGCAAGTGTGTGCAGGTGGAAAGCTGTTTTAATTTTTTTTTTTCTACATGAATGTTCACTTGATGTATTAAAAACAGGGTGTATGGACATGAGTTATTTACATTGCATCTGTAAAGACATGTTTTTCTGCTGCCAAACAACTTTTTAACTCGAATGTTAAGGTACATCATGGTTCAGCAAGTGTCTTGTTTTCTTTGTACATTAAGGGTTTACCTTGCTTGGTATGGAGGAAAATGTAAATGTGAAGCATCAATAAAGATTTTATTGATTATTTTTTTGCATTTCTATAAGATTTCGAACTGGAATGGGATTCTGCAAATCTAAAGATGGTTTCTTTACACACGGAAGTGAAAGCCTTTCTTTTGTTGAGGGAAGAATTAAAGGCTACTTGCTGAATTGGTTTATCAAAATACAGTTATTGCATTTTATAACCTGAACATTACAGCTCTGACTATGTTTTACGTATTAAAGCAAACAATTCCAAGTATTATTTTAGACTTTAAAATTGTCTTTAATGATTCAGAGACTTTTAAAGAGGAGCATCAGGATCTTAATAAATTTAAAATATTGTAAAACTAAAACAAAAGGAGTAATGTTTTAGTAATTCAGTTGCAGATGTGCTACACTTAAAAGAATCCACTGAAATTTTAAGGATTTTGTAATTTTATTATATAATTTCCCATTTCCATTTTTAAAAATAATTAAAACACAAACCTATTAAACCTTACTTGATGCATATTCATTTTTTATAATAGAGCTTATATAAAATGGTTGTCAGGTTTATTTAGAATTAATGAAGTATACTCGACACTAATGAATATTTATTTTAAATATGTAAAGTTAATTGTTGAATTGGATGTTAGGTAATGCATAACCTTTATCATGTAAGGTTTATTTGCTAAGTTTGTAATAAAAATATATGTACTACAATTACATAACTTAAAATTTGGGTGAAATATTTATCAGTGTATACACACTTGCATACCATGGTTTCTTTATGCAAATTTTAATTATCACTTACAGCTAATTAAAAAGTATCGACTTTTCCTTAAATCCAATTTTAAAAAGCATTTTAAAGAGTCAATTTGAAAAATATACTTTCTTTTTTCTTGAAGCATCAATGCAGTGTAGAATGAGGAGACCAGCCTGTGGTTTGGCTCATAGATTCTGTATGGAGTTTAAGTCAGGGGAGTTATCTGGCACTGTAAACATTGATTCTGTGTTCATCAAAGCAGATCTTTGTACTTTTGGCAGTGTGAGCAGGTGTGGAGTCCGCCAGAAAATAAATCAACTCTTCATACACCTTGTCAGCTGGAGAAAGCGGGACATGTTCTAATGTTTTGTAGTAGAGGAGTGATCCAACATGCTGAACTTATACCAGCAGGTGATTCAGCAAACTTTACGAAGGACATCAGTCAGATTGGATTATCTCACTCCCTACTCTCCATGCAGGATTTGGGACCTTGATAACTGAATACTGTACATTTTTTCTATTGTTTTAATGGAGAACGTTTGAACCCCAATCAACAGTCTGTCCCTTTTTTTCCACATCAACAACATATCAGGAGTGGCTTAACACAAGGAATGTAACAGTTAAAGCCCATACCCTGGAAATGTGTATGTGTGAATGCTTTCACAGCAGTCCACACCTTCTGAGTCTCGATCAAACTTATGCTCCTTGTTTAAGCACCTTTATTAGACCACATTTTTTCTTTCCACTTAACTTGCTATTAATATTCTTAGAAACAGCACTCAGTGAACAGCCAGCTATACTTTGTCAGCTGGACAACAGTCAGAGCAATATAGTTTTCTGCCCATACTCTTATTCCCCATGTAGCTCATAATAAGAATTTTCCTTGTTGAAAATTTTTACTTTTGCCATTCAATATTCTAACTTTTAGAGCAAACATTTTTGGGGCTTTTATTAGCTTAAAAAACATAATCAACAAAATAAAAACAACAAAAAACTTTTGAAATACAATATATTTCTGGGTGTGATGTATCTATATAATACTTTTATTAAAATGTGCCTGTGCCTAAGAGATTTTTTTGGAGGCTTTAGTTTTTTTCTGTTATATTAAACTGGTTTAGCTCATCAAACATTTAGGTAAATACCAAATACTGTTTTTAAATTATGATTTTATCTATTGGAGGGTGCATAATTATGACACCCTTGGAAGAATCAGCTGCTATAAACATTTTTAATCATTTCGCTTATTTAGCCTTAATGGAGAGTTCCAACATCAGCAGTCTGTTTAAAATCATACCAAAACATCTTAATCTTATCAGTCGATACAATTTTCCATCAATATTTAGAGATCATGAAGGTTTGTCTTTGTTTGACAACTATAAATGAGTTTTTTGTGTTAGCTTTGGGTTCTCGGTATGAAGCTCTCACATATTAAACATTTGGAACCACTCTCTTTTTTATTTATGAATCATGACTGAGTTTTAACTGGGCATTTATTTAGACATTGTTCTGTTTAGATGTTCTTGTACTTCTTCATACCCCTTTTAGATTTAAGCACTAATGTATACAAACTATATAATGTCAGTTATAATACTTGCATATTAAATATGTAATTAAAAAAAAAAATTTACTGGGTTGTCTGAAGTAAAGTTATTTATTCATTCTAGGTTTTTTATGACCTCTAGGCAGAGAGACGTTGGAGAAATGTTTTCTTGTGTTTGTAGATAAGGCCTTTTCTTGTGTTACAAAGCAGGTGCAAAGCTGTATAAACTGCTTTTTAATCCTTTCCAAACTTATGGATTTCTTTGACCGTGTTTCTAATCTTCTCTTGAGTGTCACTGAGGTGTTTTATGTTACCTTTTAAAGATATTTTAGACCTTTTTCATTGCAGGTGATGTTTAATTCCTGATCTAGATTAAACTAGTCTAACTAAAAAGGTTAATCACAGTTTGGCCCCTTCATAATTTGAAGAAGTGGACAGTTATGTGTGTATATGAAATTCCTGAAATCAACTTTTCAGTTATTATTATTAATTTGGTTAGATATAATTATATAACCTAGTAATGCACTTATTTATAGGGAAAAATAACGTGATTGGTTATTAGTAAAGTATTTTATTTTATTTTTTTTGTTATTCCCCCAAAGGTGTAGCTGTGATGTGATCATGAGGAAATTCAGCTCTGATCCAATTCGTCGCGCAGGTCACATGTCTCATCTCCATTGTCCGCAGAGCAGGGTGTGTACCGCGGGGACTCTGCGTGGGCTGGGTCGGCGTTTTTCCGTCAGCAGCATCTTGTCTATCTACTTCCATCGCCTCCTTCCCGGAAAGATGCTTTGGAAGGAAAGGATGCTGCGGAGGTGCTGAAAAGCGGCTCGGATTGACTTCAGTGGGGCGCGCCTCACTTGTTTTGCTGCTGTCATCGCTGGCGCACCTGCGTGGAGGAGAGGAATATAAGTGACTCAGCTCAGAATGGCCACGTAAATCGGTGAGGATGTTAGTGAGCGAAAACTAGATGATAAGAAAACGAAAATGTCTGCAGGGAAACAGTGCGAGGCGGTCAGGGTGGTGGTCCGCTGCCGGCCGTTAAACAGGAGAGAGGAGACAGCGGGGTGTGAGAACATCTTGGAGGTGGATGATAAACTGGGCCAGATCACCATCAGGAACCCCAAGGCGCCACCTGATGAGCCGATGAAAGTCTTCACGTTTGACTCGGTGTACGGCTGGAACTCAAAACAAAGGGACATTTATGACGATGCTGTGAGACCTTTGGTGGAGTCTGTGCTCCATGGCTTTAATGGCACCATATTTGCTTATGGACAAACTGGGACGGGGAAAACCCACACCATGCAGGGGCTATCAAAAGACCCGGAGAAGAGGGGTGTCATCCCCAATTCATTCGAGCACATTTTCACCCAGATATCCAGAAGCCAGAACCAGAAGTATCTAGTGAGGTCTTCTTATCTTGAGATCTACCAGGAGGAGATCAGAGATCTTCTGTGCAAAGATAACAACAAGAAGCTAGAGCTCAAAGAGAATCCTGACTGTGGGGTTTACGTGAAAGACTTGTCTTCAGTGGTCACAAAGAATGCCACTGAGATCGAGCATGTGATGAACATTGGAAACCAGTCCAGATCAGTGGGATTCACCAACATGAACGAGCGAAGCTCCAGGTCCCACGCTATTTTCCTCGTGACCGTAGAGTGCAGCGAACGAGGCCCCGATGGTGAGGACCACATACGCGTTGGGAAGCTGAACATGGTCGATCTGGCTGGAAGCGAGCGCCAGAGCAAGACAGGTGCAAAGGGGAAGCGACTGAAGGAAGCAGCTAAGATCAACCTGTCCCTCTCCGCGCTGGGGAACGTCATTTCAGCCCTGGTGGATGGGAAGAGCACCCACGTCCCGTATAGAGACTCCAAGCTGACCAGGCTGCTGCAGGACTCTCTGGGCGGCAACGCTAAGACTGTCATGATTGCAACCGTGGGGCCGGCTCACAAGAGCTTCGACGAAACCCTGGCGACCATGAGGTACGCCAGCAGAGCCAAGAAGATAAAGAACAAACCTCGAATTAATGAGGACCCCAAAGATGCACTACTGAGGGAATTCCAGCAGGAGATT
This sequence comes from Jordanella pulchra, assembly GCA_034780135.1. Classification (NCBI taxonomy): domain Eukaryota; kingdom Metazoa; phylum Chordata; class Actinopteri; order Cyprinodontiformes; family Cyprinodontidae; genus Jordanella; species Jordanella pulchra. Next base: position 7,694 of record JAUZNJ010008099.1, read on the forward strand.
GCGCGCCTGAAAGCTCAACTAGAAGAGCGAGGGTTGCTGGCGAAAGAGAGGAGGAAGAGGAGGAGAGACAGCAAGAGACTGAGCAAAAACATGGCTGGTATGGAGGAGGAGATCCTTTGCGAGAAGGATGGAGATGGTTGGAAGACGCTGCAGGAGGCAGAAGGTGGGAGGTGTTGCCTGATCGAGGGAGGTGACAGCGCAAAGATTTTGACCTGCCAGGGAAGCAGTGAAAAACTGAAGAACCTGAATCTCAACAGAAGGAGTTTGGTGGACATGCAGTGGGATCAAGAGGCCATGGAGAGAATCATAGAGAAATACAAGGTGTTTTTTTTTAAGCATGATAAATGAGACGCCAGTTAAACAAAAGAACAGGCGTGAATAATTTATTGTGTCTTTGTTTACAGGCTATGGAGAGCAAATTGTTGGTTGGTGGAAAAACTATAATTGATCACACTAATGAGCAGCAGAAAATGCTGGAGCAGAAAAGACAAGAAATTGCAGAACAGGTAAAAATTGCTAAAATAAAAAAAAAATAAAAAGTTACATTAGGCCTTCGGTTAAAGCACCTTTTTGTTGTTTTTGAATTAAATGAAAAGTTTCAATCTAATTTGAATTTCTTGCCTCGCAGATAAGAAGAGAGAGAGAGATCCAGCAGCAGATGATGTTGCAAGATGAGGAGACCTTAGAAATCAAAGAGACCTTCTCCTCCCTGCAGCAGGAGGTGGAACATAAGACGAAGAAGCTAAGGAGGGTGGGGTGACTCACTTCACTGGCACCCTGGTGCCATAATCTCTAACAAAATTACCATTTATTTTAATAGATACAGGCATTGAAACATCTGTTATGGCTTAATTACATAAGTTCAGATGTGAATCATGTCTGTTTTGCCCGTTGATAACTATAAGTTGTGGGTTATTGTTTGCAGCTGTATGCTAAGCTCCAGCTTCTGAGGGGAGAGATGAAGGATGTCTTTGATGAACATGTCACAACCAGACAGGAACTTGAAGAAACGCAAGAAGAACTAACCAGAGAGCTCAAGTACAAGTAAGTAGTGAGAATCTTGAAAAGGTATTAAAACTCCTTAACCCTTTTTTTTCCTCCACATTACATTTGATACCAACTAGATGAAGAAGTCTCTGGTACAACTTCATCGAGTCGGGTGAAATATCTGGTGAAATATTGCTGATTCCAACAACGCTTGAAGGAAGAAACAACTTTAATTGCTTAAACATAAACACTGAACCCAGAAAAAAGTACATAGAGAAAGAACCAATTACACATTCACACATAGACTGAACAATGAGCATTTAAAAAAAATATAACTTCTATCTGGGTTGAAATACTTCAAACTAAAAAGGTAAATCATTTTACATATTCAATGTAATCCAATCACCTCTGAAGGTGCTCGGAAAATTAAAACAGCGAAATTAAACATAGCCATTACAGGAACTCTAAAATATACATCTGTTACAAGATGTGAGACAGATCACAGTAATTAACCTTACAAGTAAAAACACTAATGTAAATCAGATTAAAATTAATAATACAAAATAGAGACCAACACAAAAACTCCTTAATAGATAGATCCTCATTCATCCCAGGAGGAAACAGGCATCTTAAATAAAATATGCAGAATGCCTCTCTCTCTATTCTGATAAGAAAATAATATTTCTACCCATTTGGCTAGATCTAAGCCTTTTACTGCATACAAAGAATAATGAAATGCAAAAATACTTTTTACTAAAACGTATATAAAGCATTAGCATGGCCAAGAATCACAGTAATGTTTTCCTAACAACAGGTCTAAAAATCACTTACCTCATTTTTAAATAAGCTGATTTAAGAATTGTTTATGAAAATATTTGGTGTTAAAGCGAACATATTCGCTAACAAGTTATTTCCAAGTTCTCAGATTCCAAAATATGTCATTAATAGAAATCTTTGCAATCAGAGTAGCACCCAAGCTGTAGGGGAGCTGCAAAGATCCGCAGCTCAGGTGGGGGAATCTGCAAATAATTTTTGTCATGAACTTCACAGATCTGTCTTTGGGAGAGTGGCAGAAGAAAGACATGAGATGAAGCTGTAAGGTTTAGGTGTGGCGCAGGTCACATTGGGGACATAGTGAAACTGGGATAATCTCTGAACAAAACATGGAAGTCTGCCTGCAAAATGAAATTGGGAAAAATAATCCTGCACATTAAACTTTAACACACCATTCCTTCACTGAAGCTGGTCAGAGTTGATTGGAAGATGGACAGAGCAAAAAAAAAAGATAAATCTGAAAAAAAGATAAAAGCCTGAGTCTAGACTTGATACTGGGGTAAAAGCACACATTCAGAAGCACCATGATCTTGAAAATATAGCAGAGCTATGATAGAATATTTATGATCAATGCATATTGGTGTTACAATGGCCTAGTCAAAGTCCCTACAGACAGAGCCAAGAGGACTTGCAGCTTTAGTTGTAGTGAAATCAGGTTTTACAAACTGTTGCCCTAGTGATGCTAAATAGAAGTGCATGCCAAGTTCCAGTTTGACATAGCAAAACACAAATACAGGGGAATAATCATTATTTAAATTTCATTTATATTTCAATGTATTAACTCAGAAAGATGAGTGCCATGACCAGTATCATGTACAGCTACATTGGAATAAATAATATAAATCTTAAATTCTTTACAAAGAATAAAGGATTACAAACAATTATTTATTAAAATCTTAAATCCAAAATTGAGTCTTGCATTAAATCTGAATCTGTTTTGATTTTTAAATTCCAGATCGGGTATCAGTAAAAATTCACCTGGATTTGTTTGAAATTGTTATTATTTTCCAACATCAGAAACTAAGGGAGTCACATCGTAGTCAGCTAATTAACTCCAAGCCTGAGTCTCTCTCAGTCTGGGTCAGCATGTTATACAGTCATGGAGAAGATTACTGACAATAGGGATGTCCAAATGTCAAGGAGGGTAAATCACAAAAGGTCAGTGCTAAAAGAGCTGTTTGTTTGCAGAGTGCTGTGTCCTAACTAGAGATGGACCAATCTGATGTTAATATTTGTATTGATCTTGAATTTGAAGCTAATCTTGGATCAGATATCAATCAAAATGGGCCTGATCTATAAGTGCAGATGTATTCAGTCTGTTTCTATAATACATTTAAGTTAGTTTGTGCCTTTATGAGCTTGTGTCTTTGAATTATTTAATACAGTTTTCAGAGCCCATGATGTTTTGATTTACAGTTTTTATTGTTTCTTTTTCAGACCTTATACTTATCTCAAGTTACTGTTTGGGATATATATATGTACATTCATATAAATATTTGCTTGTAGTGATCCTAACATACCGATAAAGCCTAGAAAGAATTATCAAGCAAATTTCAAACAAAAAATAGGAGAACCTTCAAAATGAGTGGACTGAGGCTGAAGTCAATGCATCAGGAGCCAATGTGCACAGATGAATTCTACTCATAGGAAACAAAACACCCTGACAGAAATGTAATGAAGCATAAAAACAAATAAATGTGCATTTGATGAAAGCACTATAACAGTTTTATTTTTGACACATTTTTTAAAGTTTTAAGTTGTTTAAATACAATAAAAGTCCCATTTACTCTTGAACCTCTTAGACTAGCAGTTTCCCATTTCCTTATCAACTAATGTGAATTTTTACAAAATAAAAACCCTCCAAGTTATACTCTGCAGGTAAGTTAACTGTATAACATCATTAAACAAGATCTTAAAAAACATACAACTGTCCCTTTAAGATGCTTTAATTAATGTCTATGTTTTAAAACATTTTTTGTAATAACTTCACTTCTTTGAATTAAGATAACACTGTTTGTGTTTGAGATGCATATCTTTATGTATTTTAAAGACTGCATTTGCATAATTATCTCCCTATAACCATCTATAATGCATACTGATATAAAATGTTGAGCCATCGAGTTCAATTTATTTATTTATTTTCTGGCGTGGTTCATTTATTTGTACTTTTTAGATGCTTTAACCAATTTTTTCAGTTGAAATGGATTTTTATATTAAATTTTCCAGATATCTCCTGATTGAGAATTTCATTCCTCCTGAGGAAAAGAACAAAATTATGAACAGGCTGCAGTTTGACAGCGAGGAGGATCAGTGGTGGCTGCAACCAGTTATTCCTTCAGACAGGTCAGTAAATCAATTTCTCATCCACATCCACCTCATCGTGAACTAATTGCAACAGAGCACTGAATAATGTAGGGTGTAGATGTGTTTTACCTCGTATGATCGAGGTCTGAATAAGCAGAAACCAGTGGTCTTACCATCTGTTGCTACAATGATGCCATGGCAACAGGGTCAGAGGCTCCGCGAATCAATGGACCTCCAAAGAGGTAAAACGAGGGTAAAAGCTAGCCAGAAAAATGACGAGGCAATTTATTCTCCTAAAAAAGCAGGGTTGTACATTTCTTGAAAACATAAGACTCTTTCAGCTTTACATTTTCAATACAGGGCACATATTTTATCTTTAAATGCTCAAGGTTTCGGTCAAAACTCCAACTGATTGCTATTTTTTCACAATCAGAGTGCCATAATGACAGCATTAAGTTTTGTTTTATTTCCAGAGAATATTTATCTGAATCTAGTCCATCCTGTCTAATTTATTTTTCCAGCACATCCACTCAGGTCAAGAGAAGGCCTCTTTCCGCTGTGGGATACAAGAGGCCAATCAGCCAGTATGCACAGATGGCCGTTGCCACCGCTACCAGGACCCCGTTTAGATACCAGGTCAGTGCCCAGACAGTACAACACAAGGCCAGAAGGGAGATAAGGAACAATCCAGTGAGTTTATTTCTAATGCCATGTAGTCTTGTTTAGGACATATGACGGTGATTTTAGCCATGAAAGTGGGGGTTTGTACACCTTAATAGATTCCAGTCCAACAAACTGCTTTCAGAACCTCTGTTTATTCAAATAAAATTTAGCCTTAACACAGAATCCTCACTGCAAAACATTATAACGGTAGCATCATGCTGTGGGGATCTTTTTCCTCAGCAAGGAGAGGAAATTGGAGAAATTTGATAGGAAGATAGACAGAGATAAATATGTATAACAGTTGAGATTGCAGCAGAAGTTCTCCTTCCAACAAGAAAACAACTTGAAACATACAACTAGAGCTACTATTGAATGACTAGAATCTTGTACCTCAATATTATTGAAGACCATTTAAATTGTGTAGGGATGTGCTTTTGTAACAACTGTTTATTATTTATTCTTACAGGCGGAAAACATCATGCTGTTGGAATTAGATATGTCCCCACCAACCATGTTCACTCTGAACCTAAACGGTGAATGCTTAGAGAGAGCCTTCACCCCCAGGCTGATGCCGGATCTGTCACTAAATGCGCACCCAAGAGGTGCCTCATCTTTGCGGGTCAGGAAGTCCCAGTCGTGGTAAGAGAATAACAGATAAATATTTCATATGAAATACTTATAAGGCCCTTTTAAAATAATAGCTAAAAATGTTTACTTCTCAATTTTTTTATTTAAAACTATTAAACCATATAAAGTATTGTATTGATGTTGCAGTTGAAAACTTGTTTGATTTTCAATGGACTGCAGGTATCAAGCACCACACCCAGCATCTGTCACCTCCTCCTCATCCTCCACTGTTTTGACATCAGAACTTCAGGGCTGCTTGACCCCTCAGAGACAAAGACCATCGTCTGCCACATATCTTTCTTTGGAAGGACCACTTCACGCGAGCCCCTGATGAGTTTTCTATTGCAAAAAGAAAAGGGGGGGGGAATTAATTCATTTTAACACTGAAATCATAAGAAAATATATTTTGATTTGGATAAAAACTAAAAGTTAAGTTATTTAATTTAAAATATTCTGCAGTTTTTCTCTCCTTTAGTTTTTTTTTTCTTGACTAAGTGTTTTATTCCTGTAGCATCTCTTACAGTTATGGTAAAAAGATAAGTGCTTTGCATTTTTGGTCCAAACTGACTTTTTCACATTAGACCTGACCAGGTCATGTCTTTCACCACATTAATGGTTTAGAATGATTTTCTGTAATCTGCAAGTAATCCCCAATATTTGCTTTATGACTCCAATTAACAACTGTTTTGCAGCAGGAGGTCGCAAGGTATTTAGGCTTGTTTAGCGAATTAGATTTCAGAAAAGTAAGCTGATCTTAACAGGGTTCAGAAGCCTGATCAATAGAAACTGAACAAAATATAAAGTTTTCATTAAATCACATAGAATTAAATGGTTTTGATGACATTTTAGTTGAGATGTTTGCATTTATATAAACATATTCTTCATTGTTCAATTGAATATCAGCTTAATAACTGCAATGTAAATGCAATGTCCACTGGTAGTAAATTCAGCTAAATATTGGAGAAAGATGCCAGTTTCCTTAAAGATACATCACTACAGCTTTCTGCTGTTTGATCAGTCTAAACATTGCCCAGAAAGCCTATTTAATGTGTGAGCAATCAAATACATCTTTGAATGCTTCAATATGAATTAAGACCAAATGCTGCCAATAAAGCCCCCTAAAAATTTCTGATCTGACAGGTGAGGTCCTCTATTGATCAGAAATGGCTCATGATGACTTAGGTTTTTGAATCATAGTATTTTTACTTTTGATCTAAGAAAGATACAGCAACATAACTCTGCTAAATAATAATAACACATCTGAACAATTCCATAAACAACTGGAATGATGTTTACTGGATGTATATCCACTTTTAAGCATGGAGATGGAGAGGTGGTGATGTTGGCTTGCTTGTTGACATTAAGCGAACGAGGTTGCGTCTGTACAACCCACAAAACAGAACAATCTCTATTCTTGCTTTACTTCCTCCCCCAAAACATGCACCTTCCAGTCTTTGTATGAACCCTTAATAATTTTTTTTTTTTTTTCAAAGGATTTAAGCGATACCCAACTGCATTCTATTTTAGCATTTTTTATTGATGGTTGCTGACAAAAGGAAAAAATGTCAATTTCTTTGCCAAAAACTTTTAGGCTGCTTGAATGGGAGCTCATCCTGGTGTAGCCTATTTGCCTAATGATGTTTAGCTACAGTTTCTGGCTAATGTAATTGTGAACCAAAAATGTGAATTCAGCTTGTAGTGCTGTTTTGATTAGCTGCCTTACTTTTTCATGATTGTGAAAAGTCAACTTGCTTACTGATCAAATAAACACTAAGTAGTCTTAAACTGCCTGTTTGTTTTGTTGTTGTTTTGTTTCAAAGATTAGTATTGCAATCCTCAAATGACTCTTTAAGTGATCCAGATGATTTACAACATCAGTTTCTCATCTACAGAATATGGCATGGTCTATTTTGACTATTTATTTCCTTTGTTTATGAAAACAGGTTTTTAATCAAGATACAATCCACTCTCCCCACTCTCATGCATCTGATACCATCAAACAGATCAAGTGATGTGTTTTTTTTTTTTTACTTAATATGCCTTTTTCTCTCTAGTCATTTTCTTTTAGTGAAGTTCCCCCTTCAAAGGCTTTTACTTGAAAACTGTGAAGCTGCAGGATAATGTTTGAACAGTATCAGAGAATTCTGCATAGGTATTAGGAAGATTTTGCACAAAATCACATGGAAATTCTTTCTTTAATGGAAGGGTATGTTAACTTTCAAGGACAAATGCATATTTCTTCGGACTAAATGTTCAAGGGATCAAGTATCATCTCCTATGTCATCACATTATTATGGTGCATTTTAGTTCTGGCCTTAGCATGAAACCCAACTTACCTTAGATGAGTTATTGTTAGCTTTGGTGAATCTCATTTTAATAAAAAAGAATTGATGAATTAATAAAAGTTAACTTGACGACTCAATAAATGTCAGTGTTGTCAAATGAAATTCACACTTTAAGTATTTAAATTCCAGCTCGGAAAGTTTAGAAGTTAATAATGTATATATTTCAACTGCTTGGATTTCTAATTAATGATTTATTGCACTCCTTAGAGTTTGGTAAATCTATTAAAAGAATATATTCTTCTTTGCCAATACACACAGAGCAGAATAAGTAGAAAAAAATTCCATTGCACATTTTTTAATATCCTACTGTCCTTACTTCACCAACCAAATACCATTTATCTACAGAATACAGTTTTTACTTGGAAGTAAAAAAAAACACTTATTGAGAGTATCTTTAAATGTGGGAATCTTGAGGATTTGGAATGACAGCCACTTACAGTACAAGGGTGACGTTTCCAGGTCACGTGACTCTTTACAGTAAGTCCAACATGGCAGATGGAGTAGCTCTTGCACGGTGACTAAAGCAACATTTCATTTGAAACGGTCGCTCCAAACTCCACAGGGCCACGGGACGTCCACGATGAGGGAGAGACAGAAGAAAAAGAAGGGGAGGACGTGGGCGGAAGCCGCTAAAACGGTAAACGTGTGTGGGGGGGTTATCTTCCGTTTGTTGTGGTTGTTTTCCTTGAACGCTCCCACTTGTACAACTGTGTTGACGAGTTCATGACCTGCTGGTAGAAATGTTGCGTACACCGCGCGAGGCCTGTGTTGACGGTCCTGCTGCTGCTGCTGTTAGAAGCAGGGGATCCCACTATCTGTCTGTCTCCTACGACAGGAAACGCAGTTTTGTTGAGATACCCTATGTGCACCAAAGTATGCCTCTAAACCCAACGTGCGTGTTACTTGCTAATAGTAGGACTGACAAATCCTAATCGGTCAAATTCAGATAAAGTAAGCACGAAGTGATCACGTCAAGGCTGCGTTAGCCCGGTTAGCACTGGCTAGCTCGTGCTATGTCCGTCAACGAGTTTAATTACTTTCAAGTAGACTAGAATTTAACCGTTATTTTTGATAACATTTTAGGTTTATTGCTATCTATCCATATAAACATTTTTTTTTATAAATGTCGAAGGCATTCCACTCCATGCCAACATATATAATGAATCGTTTTACCTTTCATGCTAATTGAACTAGCTTAGCATGTCAAGAAGTACTTAAACATTTAAACTCTTAGAAACAATGTCACAACAGAAACATCTTGCTGGTTTGCAGGAATATTTGCCGTCCACAGATATATAGCTTCACGTACTAACTTAATTAATTACTAGATATATAAGTTAAAGCAAATATATTTTCTAATAATATCAAAAGCGTTAAATCTCATGTCACGTCTGAGTGAAAGTAATAGAACTACAATGCTGTTCAATGTAAAAGGTTATGAAGAAATTATAGAAAAAATTGGCAATTTTTTACACTGGGGGAAAACTGCCACCCCAATCTACATTTCCCATTTAGTCACTAATATGTGTATTTTATTATGAGTTGGATGATGTTTAGACACATATTAGTAATTTGTAAGAATTAGTTGATTGTTTTGTCAAATAGAAATATAAAAAGTAGGTATGCATATATAAACCCACCCCCAGATTAAGGCTTAAACTATGTTTTACTTTTTTGATTAATCTGTTGAGTAAGTTTTATGTATATAATTGGAGAGCAAAATATGCTTAATATGAGAATTTATGCATAATTTAAAACATGTCAATCAAAATCTTTAATACTTGATTTCTATAGAAAATCTATACCAACCAGGCAGATACAAGCTTTTGTATTTGTCTACATTTAGATTTAGCTGATTTTTTGACCTACTTTTTGGATATTTAGACAATGGAAGTTTGATTCATCTTTAGAGAATAGCTCTGGCTTAGTTAAACTGGATAGAGAATGACTGTGTGAGTGTTTAAGTCAAAATCTAAAAGAAAGTCTTCATTAAAGTCAGATATACATTTTGGCTGTGCTAAAGCATATGAAAATATTTTTAAGTCTAATCTATTCCATTGTTGCTGCATGTTGTCTCTTGTCGGGAGGTGAATCTCCGTAGAAGTCTTAAGCCTTGTGTAAGCTTTAGGATGTTTCCTTAAATATTAAGTACCACCTATCTTTCCATTAATTTTGACTTCTCACTCCATGAAGCTGCCACCACCATGTATTACATTTGGGTCACCCTGCTGTTAATTTTAATGGTGGCTTTCATATTGCCACTCTTCTTTAAAATGTAAAAATTTTGAAAACTCGATACCTCTCGTGTGTGTGTGTGTGTGTATGTCTGTATGTAGGTGTGTGTGTGTGTGTGTGTGTGTGTGTGTATATATATATATTTATATACACACACTGCCTGGTCAAAATAAAAGTCGCCACCTGGATTTAAGTAAGCAAATAGGTATAAGCCTCCTATTGGATAAGTACTGCATAGGCGATTATCTTTCAGCTTGCAACAAGTTATTTAACCCCAGCTGATGCAATGAGTAACTCCTCATTTAAACAACCATGGCAAAAGACACATCCTGTGGTCGTGGAAAAGACGTTAGCCTGTTTAAGAAGGGTCAAATCATTGGCATGCATTAAGCAGAGAAAACATCTAAGGAGATTTCAGAAACTACTAGAATTGGGTAAAGAAGTGTCCAACGCATCATTAAAAACTGGAAG
>JAUZNJ010008110.1:0-18158 GCA_034780135.1 Jordanella pulchra
AAGGAAGGAAGGAAGGAAGGAAGGAAGGAAGGAAGGAAGGAAGGAAGGAAGGAAGGAAGGAAGGAAGGAAGGAGTATTCTCTTCTCTGCTGCGGCGGCGCCCTACCTGCTGCATGTGGGCCATATGGTTGGGGTTGTAGCCATGCTGCACCTGCTGAGGGTGGATGTACACAGTCTGCTGAGCAGAGGGGAACGATGCCTGGGGGGACTGGGGGTTAGGCGTCATGGAGGGGGGCGTTGGGGCCATTGCTGAGTAGATCTGCTGCTGTGGGGGGGCGTTGGATAGATGGAGGGCCTGGGCTGCTGCCGCTGCTGCTATAAAACACACAATCAGAGCATGAACACAGCTGCATTCATTAGACAGGATCCAGCTCCTTCAGGAGGATGTGACCACCTGCTGCTGCCTGCTGGTGCTGAGGATGCTGGACCGGACTGGCTGCAGGGTGGCTGGGAGGACCCCCGTGCTGTGGAGGCCCGCCCTGCTGGGCTTGGCCTGTAGGGGTGGCAGAGGGCTGCGGGTGCTGAGGGTGAGGGTGTAAGGTGGCATTGGGGTGAGCGTACTGCTGAGGCATCGGCCCTGGAGACACTGAAACCAAACAGAACACCACGTAGAAACAGATTTACCTTTTAAAACACATCTGGGTTTATCTGCAGAGCCACAGTGTCTTCTCTATAGATCCACCAGTGGGCTCTTATCCAGAGTAAGCAGAGGTACGTACCGTACATGGTGTGGGTCTGCTCTGCATACTGTGTAGTAGAAGAAGAGACCAGGCCGGGCTGGCCGTGCGTGGGAGGGCCCATCATCCTGGCGCTGCCCTGGATGACCGGACTGAACACATGTTGGGCCTGAAGGATCAGATCAGCTCAGCTGTTCAAAGCAGTCAGAACCCAAAGCAGACCGTCTCTTCTAAACGCCGAGGTCAGTACCTGTGACTGGTAGTGTGGCATCTGCTGAACCAGCGGCTGACTGGTGAACTGCTGCGGGCTGCAGGTGAAGTACTGCGCAGAGTAGGCCGGGTTCTGTGCTACGATGGGCGGCCCTGCTGCAGTCGCCGGGTGCATCATGGTGGGCGTGCCAGGCGGGTGGTGCTGGTCAGACCTCTGCTGGGGCATGTTGGGAACTAAAGATCGACAGATTAGATGGAGAGATTATTGATCCAGATTAAATTAAAGCACAACAACTGAGACCCAAGAAAGTCACCCATGTGGAGACTAATTCACCGGTGTCAAATTTTATGTGAGCACATGAAGACAAGGAGGAAACATTTCAGATACAAAGGATATAATGCTTGATCTCCCACTCCCACCAGTGGGACGAATATACTGTCTAACCCGAGGTTTAAACAGCCTCTAAGCACCAACTTTCTGCTGGATCATATTGGAGACGATGACCAAGTAAAATGTGAGGAGTTTGTAAAACTTCAAAGTAGCTTTCAGTTTTAATACAATAACGTTTGCATTCTGATCCAGTCTAGTAGTGATGTTTTAGTGGTTATAATGATGCAGCCTGTTTTCTAGCTATCACAGACCAGCCCTTAACACTGGAGCCGTCATAAAAACGCTGCTTCAAGTGCAGGAAATGTTAGGAAAAAGGAGGCAAGTTGTGATGAGAAAGCAGAGAATATTCTCACCTTTACCTGGTCTGTAAGGTTTAGACTGGCTCACGGCCATATGAGGCATTTGGACCTGGTACACAGCTGGAGACTGGAAGAAGGACGGCAATTGGAGAACAAAAAAAAAACCCAAAACAGGAAAAAAAAAAAGTTTATCTTTCATGTTTTTCAAACAAACTAAACAGAAATTCATCAAAATAGTCCATAAAGTCCTGCTTATTTAAAAAAACTCATCTGGTTGCCTGGAAACATCCATAACATTCAGATATTCTCCTCTCTTACCTTTGGTTGCATGCATTTTACTATCATAAACTGACACCCGATATGGAACAATTTCTAAACAATATCCATCATGCATTCCTTTCAAAAGGTGAAGTGCAGCAAAAAAGAAGCTCAAGAAACACCTTGTTTGTGGTTTGTTGTTAACAGAATAAACCAATACAAACAAATGATGTTAAAAGCTCCATCTGGGATGGTGTTCAAAGGAATTGCAATAAGAAGTTGGCAAACCAACATCTGATGGCATTAATTCAACAAGCAAGCAAAATCATCTAAATATAGTTTGGGATTAAATAAAATCAACAAAAACAAGGGTTTAAAAAAAAAAAAAAAAAAAAAAAAAAGTAGAAATCTTAGAAAAATTCACAAACCTTCCATATTATGCTTTTCTAATGGAGCGAGAGAGAAAGAGAGAAAGAGGAGGAAGAGGAGGAGGGGGAGAAAAAGGGGAAAAAGAACCACTCTTTAGTTGTTATTGTTTGCACTCGTCTGATGTTGGATCACCAAGTTTTTCTTAAAGCAAAACAGGACATATAAGATTAGATGACAGAAACACGCTCAAACCCAGAAGTAACGGTTATTTTACTGTAGCTCCAAAAAAAATCATTTTACCATTTTGAAAACAGTCCCAAGAACAAGCACTTTAAACTCATTCTTCATGCATAGATCAGTTTGGTCCCTCGCTATTTTAAAACTTTATTTCACTGCACTATTTTGGTCCTAATGGTTCCTGACTGGTTCTTATAGACTAGGACAGATTAGAGCAGACTGCTGTTTTTAAAAAAACGAGCAAAAAGGTTGCAATTTTTACCTTTGAGGGTGGGAAGATTTTTGCATGCTACCCCGAACCAGATAAGTTTGATTTATCAGTCGTGAAACGCATCAAGCTGCTACTGCTGCTGTGATTGGCTAAAAACTCGACATGGGAGGCAGGTACCTAATGAGCACAAATAAAAGCACTGAGCTAATTCTCAGATCGATCCGTGTAGTTTAATCCATGTTACCGGTTATGATCACTGATTGAACTAAAATAAAGGGACGTCCTGCTGGTAGATATCAGCTAACGAAGTCATACAACCTCAGTTCCTTACAGCAGGGTAGAAGGATGCGTGTCTAAAATGGCAAAGGAGTAAAACAACAACTCCAAAGTCTTTTTATTTCCCCCCACAGCAGATATGGAGTCCTTGGGTCCCTGCGTGTCTCACCTGAACTCCAGGGCTGACCGGTGTCAGCGGGTACATCTGAGGGAAGCAGCCGTAGACGGGTGGGGGCTGCTGGACCACGATGGAGGGGCTGGGTTGGCCTTGTGGTCGAGGAGGCGTTGGGGTGTTGGCCGGCTTAGGCTGAGGAACAAGATTAAACAAAGATGAAAACGAGTTGTTCCGTCGTTTCTTTGGATTCGTTGGGTAAAGTTACAACATGCAGACATACTGACCTGTGCGTTAAACCTGGGTTTGAATTCATTAGCATTTGGGTTCAGGGTTGATTTTCTTACTTGACTGCAAAAACAGACAGTAAGTTTCATATTTAAAAGATCATTCAGGTCAAATTTATGGTTGTTTTACACACAAAAAGCTGCTCTGTAGAGAACTAAGATCTTTATTTTCTGATAATCAATTTTCACATTTTTGGGGATCTATCGCATCTCATGTACCCGCTACAAGTCACAATGAGGCGAGAAGTGTTGATTTTCTTTTTATAATTTCCTGCCGACAGTTTAATTCAGAGAAGGTAAGAGAGCAAGACTTTCAGTACATAACAGGAAGGGTAAACAGAGCGACGCAAAACTGCTTTATCTTTTTAAGCTTTTGACTTTAGTCGATTCTAGAAAACACAGGATTTGAAAACTTTCTGAAATCAGAGGATCTATATTATCTAGAACATAAACACAGAGCATTTTGTGTGATGTTACGGCGCTAACCATGCTAGCTACTTATGCTGTAGACCGGTGAGCTCTAATCTGGTTCTGCTGCATCTGGTCCTACAGTAAATAAAGACTGCTGAGCAGAGGGTGGCTAGAAATAAGCCTGTCCCAGATATTATTGTTCTGACAGGACAATCAGTAGCAGTTCAGACTTAATACCAGCAGGGGGAGCTTCAGAAAATCCACATACTGGGCATAAGCAGCAGAAATGGTTTCAGTCTCACTCACTCCTGCACTGCCTCCTTCTTCTCCTCCTTCTCTTCATGCTTGGGTCCACTCAGCGTGGATGTGGGTGTTGTTTGAACTCCTTGTGATGTCACATCCTGCCCCCCTCTCTTCTGGTCGGGAGCTAAGGGAGACGAGGAAGGCGCTGCGGGGCTGCCAGGTTTACTGCTGATTGTGGTGCTGGTGGACGAAGCGGGCCCAGCTCCGGAGTTGCCAGCAGCAAGAACCGGAACCCCCTCCTCAGTGCCGTCTCGTCCCGCTGCAGACGCTTTGTCCAGAGCAAGATCTTTTGGCTTATCTGATGCGTCTCTGATGGGCTTAATCTGGTCAAAGGCAGGGTCTGGATTGGAACTAGGCTGCAACTAAAAAAAAAAAAAAAGTAAACAAGGTGCCTTTAATTTCATCCGGATAACTAACATTTTTATTAAGTATAACAGAAAGATACTTACTCTAAAATCTACACTAAATTTTTTCAAATTATCTATTTGTTTTCTGTGGTCAGGTGCCATAGAAGGGGGTCCTGGAGGGGAAGAAACAGACTCAGTCAGCAGAGCTGTCTACAAACATCTACCAAACACGTTTTTAGTAATGATGAAGCCTAAAAGCACAGCAATCTCTGAGCCGAGGCGTTCAGTGCAGACTGTACCTTTACAGAGTGGTCGTGTGATGCTGGGAGAGTTGTCCAGAGGCTTCATGTTGTCATTGTTTGCTGAGGGAGATGATTGTCTCGTCTCCTGGACACGACATTCTTTAGCTAATAAAACAAAACAAGAAAAAAACATTTAGTCCAAACCAAAAAACAAGATCAGTGTTTGTAAAATCATTTATAGTTCAAGTTAAAAAAGGCATCAACTAAAAATACTCTGTTAACACCAAATAACCTCTTGAATACATTTCAGGACAACTTCTAGTCGTGCTCTTCCATAAACTTAGGGGGTTTTGTTAAAGCGGCAAGAAGAAAGCCATTTCTTTCTTTCTTGTTTATTTTTTGCAAGACAACATCAAAAATCCTGTTTGCAATTTGATTTTCTTCATGTAAAGAGCCCAAAGATTTGAAAGAAATACTCTCTGGTCAGATGAGACCAAAAAGCAAAGTTTTTGGCCTTTCAGTAAAACCTCGATGCCCAAAAACAACCACATGGTGACGGAAGACAGCGGCTGTGTTAAGCTGCTTATTAAAGCAGAGCTGTGAACGTTTGATGCATAAACCGGAATAAAGACAGAATTAAACGAGCTGCAGATCATATCAAAGGTTTTCTTTTCTTAAAAATTGACACTGATGACTGTAAGCAGAAGGGGTCTCCTGTAGGGGTCCGTCTTTCAGCGGTTCTGAAGCAGCCTCTGACTACTATTAGGATCAATATTAGGATGACCCAGTGAAAGAACAGATCCAGTTGGAAATAATAAAATAATATCTTTCAAATGTATTCTCACCATCTCCTGATGAAGAGGCGACCAGGTTGGGGGCCGGGCTAGCAGCAGCAGAGGAAGATGATGTCAGTGGCGTCACACTTTCTACAGGAGCTGCTCCTTGCTGGGGTGAGGAGAGGGAGGAGGAGCCGGGGGAGGCTCGACCCATATTGTTCTGGCGTGGAGACCGAGGTCTGTGAGCTGAGGAGAGAAAAGAAACAACAACATCTTCAATAAAATGACCCCAACCCAAAGTCCTCATTAGGAATCAGTGTTTCCTCATCACAAGAATAAAAAAATCTGCTCTACCTCCACTGACGACTGAAGACCAGGTCCCTCCAGAGGAGCTACTCCTGGTTGGAGGCGTTGCTGAAACCTCCACAGGTGGATTATGGGAACCCAAGTCCACTCCGCTGGAGACGGAACTAATTCGTGACGGTGGCACTCTGTGAGCGCGAGGCGTTCGCTGGGATTTGGGAGACATCCTGGGAGGACCTGCGGATGGAGGAACTTCCCATTAGACTCCTCACATCCAAGACTTCAAAAGGCTGCATGGTGATCCCTGATCCCAAGGTCACATCAAACCAGAAGGACATGCATGTTAGTGAAGAACAAAACTAGAATACTTTCAAGCGACCAAAATCACACACCACAACACACCCAGATAAGTGAAGTGGGAGATGAGAAAAGAAAACCAGAGGAAAGCAGCACAAGTGGGAAGCCGTGAGTTCATTTAACTCAAAAGTAACCAGATAAGAAAACCTGAACAAACCTGTGCCTATAAATACCAACAACTACGGATCAGTCAACGGAGCAAGTTAAAGAGTTGTGTCTCTAAGAGACACTTTAACACCAACTCAAAGCTGAAAGATTAAAAACACAAAAAATACAAACTAGGGGATGATAAAACCACAGTTGTCACATCGACTTTTGGGCTAAAAATGCCCAAATTGTTTAGTTTTAGAAACATACGGGAGAATCAAATATAAACGTTTATAACTTGGTAACCAACGGATTCTATTAGGCTTTTCTTTTAAGGACGTGCTTCTGAACTTTCTTGTGCCTCACATGTTTATTTTTAGAGATGCAGTAAAAGAAACACAGGAAAAAAAATCAGCACACACACACACACACCTCGAAGCACCCACATGCTGAGGTGAAATGGCCTCACGCTGAGGGGGAGTCAGCTTTGTTTACTACCAGAAGAAGCCTTTCCCAGATGTTTTGGTTCCACAAAACACCTGGGAATATTTATCCATGAATGGATTATTTCTATTTTTAGGATACTTTCTACAATTTGGTGTGGAGTTTGAATTCAATTCAACGTCAGCGCCTCAACCTCCGTCTTCAGCTTTTGCACAGGTGGCCTCAACCTATGTGGATACCTTCTGAGGACATGCGTTTGGGCAGAGTGGAGGCTAGCGACGTGGGCCCATGTTGAGAAAAGGAGGATGAGGAGGAGGGATAGGAGGGGTGGGATGAATGAGAGGAAGGTCTGGAAGGTCGAGAGGGGGGTCTGGAGGGCGGTCTGGCGGGCGAGGTTGCCCGAGGAGGCAGGTAGGAGGAGCCAGACTGGTAACGAGAGGGGGGGCGGGAGGAGGGAGACGGACAAGGTGAGGGCCAATGGGATGAACCTAAAAGAGGCAAGGATGACATGATCAAGGACAACAAAAAGTGGGAGAAAACCAATGAACAGCAGCAACGGGAAGGAAAGAGGTTAATAAACATGAACAGCAGCAACATGGGAAATTTGATTTAAACCAGACGAAAACAAAACAGTAACGGAAACATTTCACAGAAGCTTTCTAAAAATCCATGGATCCAGACGGTGATCCAGATCACCCCCAAAGATTAAGTCACAAAATGCACCTTTTCTGAAGATTTGAGCAAAATCCGAGCATAACTTTGTTTAGTCATTTTGAAAAGAGAGACAACCTGAATTTCGCTTTGGCGATTTATCAAAGATTATTGAATTGAAACTAATGCCAATGAATTGATAACCTCTTTGGCGAAGGTAATTCATTCAATATAAAGATTTTGTTTTATGAAGTAAATAAAATTCATGTTTTAGAATTTTATTCATAACTTTTCTACCAAAAAATGTTAACATTAGAGTAAAAGAAAACCAGGAAGAAGTTGTTATATTTCTCAGTGAGCAGCAGCCAATCAGACCTCAGGATTTTTTTATGGAAGGGGTTCTGGTCCCGCCTCAATGATCTTTGATGGATGCGTGACACTTTAAATCCATTCAGCACAGCAAAAACACAGCAATAATAACTGATAACATTTTATCCTACTGTGAAAATGACTGATCACAGATTTTTAAGCGACTCGGACCCCAGAGTGGAGCATTTCCACTGTGGAAGTCACGAATGCTGAATAGGACGTCTACAGATGTCTCCATCCAGACCTTTTTCTGGGTCAATTCCTTCAGAGGGTCATAATGGCCCCTTTTACCCTTCATGTGCTTCCTGGCGGAGTGACGTATTTATATCCGATGGTTCGTACTCCAAGATAATTCACAAACTACGTAAAAAGATAGTGAGGTATATAGTCGAAATTTGAATCACTTTTAGTGTTATAAAAAGGTGATGTTTCCATAAAATGTTAAATGTTTTGTGACAAATTCAACAGCCCCAGAAAACAACCGTGATCCCTGGAAACGTTCCAGTTGACACCCACCTGTATCGTTTGCATAACAGCAAAAATATTGCTCTAATCTGCCATGGATGAATTTATTTTGTTGTTGCCATTTCTAAAATAGTTTTTGTTATTTAAATGTTGTTAAATTGGTTCATTTTAGAGTTACAGAATGAGGTTTAATGACAAATCGACTTCAAAGTTTCAGATGCAAAAGTTGAAACTCTGCAGTCTTTGAATAATCTGTAGTGGTTAAGTACCTCCGTTCACCACCCTCTGGTCGGGGCCCGAGTTCGGACTGTAGTCATGGGGTCCTGGCCGAGAGGCTGACGCTCCAGCTGAGCTCTGACCCAGACGAGGTGAATTCTGCCGTCCTGCTCCCCATGACATGGCCTCCCTGTTCCTCTGACCCGGAGGAATGTACTTGTTCTCTCTAAACAGACACATACACAAACACACATAGCCATCCTCTTAAAACAGATTACTAATAAAGCCTAACATTCCAGTAAGTGGTGCAGTCACACTTTCCCTGCTCTTGTTCCAGCCTTTAATTGAACGGCTTGGTAGCCGGTTGCCAGGTCCACTAAACGTCTACTTCACCTGTCCAAGGAGGCCTGGTTTCTAAACCACTTTGCGACTTTATGTCAGCAGCAACATTCAAAAACGTATGTTCAACCTTTTATGCTTTTTCTGTCTTCAATCTGACAAACGTAAACGTGAGAAGAAGCTATTTCTCTGCTCCTTCATGGAGCTACTAGGATCTGGCAACATCTGGTCTTTGTCTCATGCGACTTCATCCCACTGGAGCTGTTGGTGCAGAACCCTTTGCTTCCAGAATCAAATATTTATATATTTTTAACCCGATTAAATTTGTTTTTAAAAAGATTTTAAAAAGCAAGATTAATGCAGTCCTTCTGCAGCACTCTGGATGTTTGGTGGATTATTTTAGGAAAACTAAACATTTTGATGAAAACAGCTCTATGACCTTAAACATTAAATTTATGCAGGGAGTTTCACTCCTTCCCTCCTCTTAGCATCATCTGTATCCACATTAAACGTGGTCCTTTGTCCAGCCAGTCTGTAAAAAGCTCCTACAGTCAAAAATGACAGAATTTCTGCTCCTTATTTGGAGACAGATTTCCTCAACAGTCTATTCTTTAACGAATGTAAAAAGCCAGATTATAATCACCTAGAATAAAGAGCAATCTGATTTAATTGAGCAAAAAAAAGAAGGTCCACAAGTTTTGATCCTTATGTTTTAGAATTTAGTGTCACAGAAGAGCAAAACCAACAGGGACCAATTCTGCCGTGGAAACTATTGCACCTTTTACAACTCAGAGCTGTTTGATTCATAGGGCTTTAACTTTAGCGGTCGTAACATGGGACCATGGCTGTATTCAGTACCTGCTCACCTGCAGTTCCAATCATCTTGAGTCACAACATGATTTCACAGGACTGTCGTTCTGTTTCTACAAATCACATCTCTTTAGACCTCCATTGTTTTGGCAGATGAACCGAATAGATTTGCCACTAATGGAAAAGAGGCACTAAACTGCTAACTTGCAGCTAAAGACAAAATATTCAGGCCTTTAGTTCTTCCTGTTTGTATCATCTCACCTGCTGAGCACGTGAGAGTCTCTCTCCCCTCGTACAACAGCTGTGTATTTTTCCTCCTCGGAGCGCTCATCGTTTTCCAGAGCCACCCGAGCTTTATACGTGGCGCTGGCCTCTATCTCCTCAGCCAGCTGGGCAGCGCGAGCTTCCCTCTTCAGAAACTCCTCTGAGTCGTCCCGCTCCAAGGGGACCCTGCAGAACGGTGGAAGACTGACTAAACAAGAAATCTGAGCAGCAGATCTACGATTCATTTGGAGCGGAGGACGCTGTAATTTGTTTAAAATATTGGATTACTTAGGTGAGAGTAAATGATGCTTACGTGTATGTGGACAGGCTGCTGTCATATGTAGACAAGACTCCATACTTCTCCTCATTGTACTTGAACATGTCGTTAGGGTCCCATCCGTTTGACTAGAGACAAAAGTGGGAAAGAGAAGCAAATTCGTCATCCAAACACGGGACGGCTGTTACCAATACAATGTGCAGGTGTGAACCAGTGGATCAGAACAGGCAGAGCCACTGCTAGGATGCACACATTATCACTCTGTGAGGTCGGCATCTACTTTGTCACGGTTTTAAGCTCAAGGACAAATTTGGAGGATTTAACCAGAACCCCCCCTTCCTGTTGTCCCCTCTTTAAAAAGTGCTTTTTTTTAATTTATGCATGTTCTCCACTGCTGAGTGGTCTGGACCACGTTGGTCTTGCTGAATATAAATCATGTGGGTTTATAAGGATAGACTCCCTAATAGCATTTTTTTTTTTCCTTCGGATATGTAGCAACCAGAGCTTTAAGGGCTGCGTGTATTTAATGGTCTGATCCATGGTGGCTTGAAGCCCATCTCTCCTGGGTTGTCTATGCTTCACTGGGTCCATCCGGACCACTAACATCAAGCATCTGCTCACACAGAGCCGCTTTGGAGTCCGCCTTCAACGTGTGTGATAATGCGCTCAGAGGCGACCTCCACAACCGTGTGACTCAAGGTAGAGCTGATCTCTGGTCTACCTACTGTTCTGAAAACAGGAAATAAAAAACTTGCAAACTGGAAGGGTATAGAATGAGAAACATCAGCAGCTGGATCATGTGTAATATAGCATGTCCTGTGTGCCTTAAACACGGCATAAATAACATCGGAATGCTTGATGAAAGCGTCTGGAAACCGATCACACAGGAAGTTTAATGTTTTCCATGTAAATCTTTGGAGCTACTTGCACTTAAAAATATGTCTTCTGATGATTAAGACCTGGTTATAATAAAGATAAGACACGGACAACTATAGCATAATAAATAGTTCCAACAATAATGATATAGTATCAACAGGGAAGTTTTTTATTGCCTATTAAGAGATATTAATCCATTTTGTTAAGATGCTGAATGGCTGAGAGGTGTTAGGTCCAGACCCTAGCAGGCCGCTGCGGTTTGTTAGACGGATCCAGGAGTTACTTCATGTTTTTGGCACCAATTCATCTTAGGTTATAGAGCCCTTTTCATTTTCTTCTTGTCATTTCAAATACGTTTACTCTGACAGAGAAGGATCCTTCTCTTCTTCACGCAGCCATCATGTTTGCCCCCTGCAAACTGCAGTTGCTGCTAAATTATTTGCAGCTTTAGTGGATCACCTCACATTTGTTAAAGAAAAAATCTGATCATACTTTCCTCCAGGAATTTAACAATGCGCCAAACCTTTCAGTTCACCACATTCATTATGCAAATGCATTGACTTGAAAGCAGTGTTATTATGTGCTATGACCTTATTGCCGGTGTTCGTAAATCACTCTGCTTTTTTTCCAATTTCTTTTTGGTCTTAAGGGGCACAAACGTTCCATGAATGTAGACAGAGCCAGCAAAGGAGCAGAAAGGAAGGAGGAAGAGAGACGGATAAAGTCAATAAGGTATGTGTACACAAAAAAGCCTAATAGTCAAGATGAAACCACCAGAATTTGACCTTATGCTATG
Organism: Jordanella pulchra; assembly: GCA_034780135.1. NCBI lineage: Eukaryota > Metazoa > Chordata > Actinopteri > Cyprinodontiformes > Cyprinodontidae > Jordanella > Jordanella pulchra. The sequence goes on from JAUZNJ010008110.1 coordinate 11,660, forward strand.
TGAGTGTGTGGCTACCATGCGGGTAAAGAAGAAAGGAGAAAGAAAGAAGCAGGAAGTAAAAAATCATTGCAGAAGAGAGGAAAAGATGGAGGAGCAACAAGCGAAAATGTAAAATTCACAATTGTCTACAACAAAGAAGATGTTTATTTCTGCACACGTATTGGTGAGGGCTGCGATGGGTTAGTGTGTGGCTGGTTAGGCATATAAGGGTATAATGATGGAAAAAGCGGCAGCTTCAGACTGGTGCACTCTGGGAGCTGGTTTCAATCGCAGGCTGTTGGTCATAAAGGGACCTGAATGATCTTCATATAAACCCAAACCCAGCTTGGTCAGGTTGCCTCACATTAACGTCTGAAGGAATCAGATTTCAGCCAGAGCAGGGATGAAAAGTGATACTACCCCCCCGATCCAGCACCACAGGTGTGATGGAAACCGTCTCTGGTGAATTGTGTGATTGATCTCACCACATCCGTATCCAGGGACTCGAGGCTGTCCGAGTTGTGAGTGTCCCCCCCGTCCCAGGGCTCCAGGTCTTTCTCTTTATGTTCACCATTAATTCGACCGCTAACCGCCGCGTCTGTGAAGTTGTCTGCGACACAAAAAGAACAATTACAGCACGTACAGGACAACACTTCTCACAGGACAACTCTCAGTCAGTGGGAGGTTTGCAGTGTGCCTCGATTTCTGATGTTCTCACTAAAATGGTTTTCTAACATGAGTCAGCTCTAATCTTTTATGTTGTTTTTTTTTTCTAGTCTTATTATTTCCCAGGATCTCAGCAGCATCACAACGGTTTTGACGTTGTACAATCACATGTTTGCACTGGCATTGTACAAGCAGGAAGGGGGTCATGCCTTATGAGCCTTAAAGCCGTCAAAGCTACGACACAACAGCAGCCTCAGGAGGTCGAACTATAAATAAAGTGACTTAGTACAGTGAGTCAATTCAAAGAGTGAAACTCATATAGAGGCAATGGGCTTCAGATCCAACAGGTTAAAGAATAAACCTGTGCTTCCTGAACACAACAGAAGTGCAGGCTGATGGGCTCCATGCCACGCAACATAGATGCATCCATTCATGCAAAACGAGCCTCGATCAAAGAGAGCGTACACTGTACGCTATATGGACATACGTGTTAATAAGCCTCCAGTTCTTTAGAAAATTAGATACAATCAATTTCTCATAAAAATAATTCATCGTCATAAAGCTAAAGTTTTCAATGACTTGAAGAAAGCAAGAAAAAAAATACGGCAGAAACAACCTAACCGAGAGTCTTACTGTGTAACAGAGCAGATCCTCACCTTATTGCTAATGGAAATGAAGCTTGAGCTATTCAGTGTATTTAAAGTTTTTCCCAACAACATTCCAAACAATTATGGTCAAAGACAAAATAAATCTGAAAGGAAAGCTCATCTCAGCCCAAGTCTGGCTCTTACCTCTAATCAGAAACCAATACATGACGAGTATAAAGTGAAGCGAGTCCCCAACCTTTCACATCCTAACTCATCCAATATTGTTTGAGAATGAAATGAGCTCACAGGCCTGGGCTGTGATGTGCTGCAGGGCTCTGGCATGCCTTGTTCTTACAAGTTGAAGAAACTGTGTGTAAAAAGCATTACTTTTCAAAAGTATTCATACCTTATAAACATTTCCCCAAATCTTGCATTATAAAGCCGCTAACTTGTTTTTTTTTTTTTCTGTTATATGATCAACCAATAAAGTGGTGGTGGTGCAGAAACTTCTATTTGGTTTTCAAGTCGCTTTAAAGGTTTGCCACAAGCCACATTGGGGTCCCAGCGAACACTGTAAATAAGTTGCTCTGGTTTGATGAGAGAATCACTGAAGTTTCTAGGCTTTATCAAAACGTTCAGGTTGATGGGAAGCCAACACTGCTGCACTTTGTGTGGGTCTACTACACAAAATCACAATAAAATACACTGAATATCTTGGTTTTAATGTGAGCAAATGATGAAAAATAAATGAACTAATTAAGAGGTGTGAATACTTTCATAAAGCCTTGATGATAGTTTGCAAATTAAGAGTTTAAAGGAATAAAATAAAGCATGCAAATAATGTAGACTAGTCAATATTATGATCTATGGGTTGAAAACGAAATCGCACATCCAGGCAACGCGACATTTTCAATAAAACCTTTAAAAAGAAAAGGAGAGCAGAGGAGCCACTTTAACCTGTCGCTTTCGCTGAGTTTGCTCAACCTGGGCTCTGAATTATAGTTCGAAACAAGAACGCAGCATATAACCGGCATTAACATGAGCTCGTTTTTATTCTACTGGGTGAATTGAGTAAAACTGGGCGGATCTCAGCAACCGATTTTTATTTACATGTGGAGGCCGTTTGTTTTTCAGGAAGAGTTTGTTTGGACATGTGACAGTTATTGGGTTTTTAACTAAAGCAGAAAAGCCATTTTGCGACAGTTTTTTTTTATTTATTTTAAATCAGCTACAGTAAATTTAAGTATTTGAGTCACTTCTTCTAAATATATAAAAAATTCACCATGAAAGTCATTCATTTTATTTCTATACTCTGTTAAAAATAATTTATTCTCAGATTTAAAAAAAAAAAATCAAATTACAGCATAAACTAGTGTTATATGTATAATCATGGACTGATCTGAATGTGTGGATGTTTGTGTAAACAGAAATATCTGAGAGAAGGAAAGCTTTTTATTACCTGTGTCAGAAGAGACTAGACCATTGGAAAGAAGAGACACACAAATGACAGAGTCAGAAGATGGAGGACAGACAAAACGAAGAACGAAAATACTGACAGTTTCCTGACCGACATGCAAGATCCTAATCCAATGGGTTTAAGCTTTGAACGAAAACGTTCTCCATTTTTATCTGATAAAAATGGTACGCAACTAAAAACATTTTTTTATATATATTTACAATCAGTAAAACAATCTATTACACTTAAACATTTTAAAGTTATGACATCAGTTACACAAAGCAGGCTTGTTCAACCCAAGATGTCCTTGATGCGCTCACACAACCTTCAGAAAAATCAATAGATCAAATCGGTTTGCAATGCCCTGCCATTCGTAGCAGCAACACAAGATGTAACTCATGACAAAGTCACATCAGCGCAGCAAAGACAGAAAACAATCCACTATATGGCGTATTTACCATTCATTTGCCGTCTTTTTGAACATTTGGCAAATTAAACCTCATTTGATCCTTTCTGGTTATCTACTCAACACACAAAAACAAATTAAATACCTTTTCTGGCGAAATTCAGGTCCACATCTTTGAAGGTGACGACTACAACATCAGAAGCCTTAAAAATAATGCTTTCTACAATATCTTCTTTCCTGGGACCTATGCTGGACTCTGGGCTGTTTCTATGGGCTGCATCCAACACCAGGTCACACTAGAGGAGACAATCGGGATCAAATTGGAAATAGAGTAAAAGGATAAAACACAAAACATGAAAACAAAACATAAAAGTAAGCAAATTACAAGAGAATCTAATTACATTAGAACTAATAAAAAAAAAAAAACGAATATATTGAGAAAGTGAATTTCAAATTCAGCTCTTTTAGATTTTTAGAGCTGGTGACAGTTTCACATAACGGTCCCCTTTTCAGGAGCGACCTGTTGTGGCTTGTACTTCCCGTGGAAGTTCGACAAGCTTCCTGATCATACATGCCATACCTTTACCCTTCTATCATATACTGAATAGTTTCTGCTTTATTGCTGTGAACAATAACTGTTTCAAACCCACAGAATCTGAATTTGAAATAATAGAAAGTTAAGGGGGAAAAAATACCAATCACTCTTAAGGTGACCATTTTGAAAATGGATTTAAATAACTATAACCTAAAGATGTCTAAAATGAGTACAATTGTTGGACCAATTAAATTATATACATATGGGAAAGCATGACTAATAAACTATTCCCTGGAGAAAATCGCTCATATAAAACGGACTTTAGTACCGAGGAGGACACTGTGTAGGGTATTATTTTACTAATTATAATTCATGTTAAACACCATTACACCGCTACAAGAAGCTGAGCGATACTAGATAAAAACAAGGACAAAATCGTTGGTGCTCCTCGTTCAATGAAAGAAAAACCCACAATGGTCACAAAAAAAAAACTGAAATCAGGAAAAAAAAAAGAACTATAATAGATAGAAATTCAATAAAAATAAACTAGTTAAAGTTAGACATTGCTTTTTGACTGTTTCAACAGAATTATTTTAAATCATAAGCTCTTAAAACAGGCCTGGATAAAAATGATGCCATCCCTAGAAATGATTAGCATCGCAGCTGTCTTCAATCTTGTAATCAGTCAGTGGGCCTATAAACAGGGCTACAGGTAGCACTGAGCTGTTCAGTGATGTGGTGTGTATCTCACTCAACATGGACCAGAGAAAGTGAAGAAAAGAGTTATCTTAGGAGATTCGATGGTAGGGATTAAAGGTGAACTTTAAGCTGAAGGAAATTAGTGTCAGATGGCACCATCTGTGGTTGATTGAGCCAAAATTGTTTCAATGAAATCCCAAATAAGCCAGACTGGAATTTGCCAAACTACCTGTTGACAAGCTACAAAGTTTCTGAGAGAATATCCTAAGGACAGATGAGACAAAATGGGAGCTTTTTGCAAAAGGCAGATCAGCTCTATGTTTGCAGACAGAAAAATGAAGCATATCATGAACAGAACACTGTCCCTACTGTGAAACATGGAGGAGGCTCTGTTATGCTCTGGGGCTGCTCTGCTTCATCTGGCACAGGGTGTCTTAAATCTCTGCAGGGTGAAATAAAATCTCAAGACTATCTGTGATTCTGGAGAGAAATGTGCTGCTCAGAGTCAGAAAGCTTGGTGTCAGGTGCAGGTCATGGATCTTCAACAGGATAATGACCCAAACACAGCTAATAACAGCCAAGAATGGCTAAGAGGAAAACACTGCATTCTGAATCATGTGGCCTTCAATGAGCCTGTATTAAATCCAGTTGGGCATCTTTGGAAGGAGCTGAAACATGAAGTTTGGAAAAGGCACCTTTCAGACCTGAGACAAGTGGAGCATTTTGCTCATGAAGTCTCACTGATAGTTACAGGAATCATTTGGTTCCAGTATTTTTGTGCAGTAAAGTATCAAGTTAAGGATATCATCATTTTTGGTGAGACCCGTTTCATGACTTTATTTTTTGTTAAATCCTTTGGTCCATTTTCATGTTTTATTCATCAGATATAAAGCACAAAGAGCTAGAGACCTTTCCCACCTTTGCACTTCACCCACTACCTGTCTGGATCCTGTTAGAGTAACAAAATCTTTTAAAAAATGCAATATAAAAGTGATTTTCCTTACCTCAGGACCATATGTCTTAAATACTCCTTCATATGCTGCTCCATTTTTTACTTTCAGCTCACACTTTGTCCCCTAAGAACAAATAAGCTGGTCAGCGGTCATAATATAAAAGAATGACTCTCTCAGAGCAAATGTAAATGTACTCTTTAAAAGAACAAGTTCAACAAGCCCATGTGCTCTAAGGCAAATGATTGATTTGCCTTCCTTATAGTACAAGCTGTCCTAAGTGTTGTTTACCGCAGTGTAGACATTCTGAACTACCAGCATGTGGTAAAAGAGAAAGTGCAGTTCTGCTGACACATCATTTATAGTAAGACTGAGCCCTGTAGATTTTCATTTGTACCTTTAGCTGCTTAGGTTCCTTTAATAATAACCAGTAAAGGAAACAAGTTTTGGTTTTTTTAATTTTTTGAAAAGTATACTTCGAACTTACCACCACGGAAGTCAAAACATGGACCATCCTCATATTTGCATACACACCATTGAAAATCACCTAAGAGGACAAACAGCTTTTGAGACTCTGGAACAGGAGTGGAAATATGCGACACATGTGGACATCTGGTCCTGACCAAAAGGCTTCTAAAGTCCAGTATTAGTAAGATAACCATCATCACTATGAAATTAACTAAACAGAATCAACATCCATAGAACATGAGTCACTTTAAAATGAATGTAGACTTACTGCCGCAGGGCCTTTGCCGCTGTGTCTTCCCCTGAAAAAAAAAGGGTCATTAATGATCTGCAACATTCTTCCAAACACACAGCTGTTTGAATTGTTTAAATGAGCTATAAAACCATAGCAATTACAGAACTAATCCACTCAGTTTAAGCTTGACGCAATATAAATGACAGTCATAATTGTGGATTTATGATTCAACCAACAAAAAGGTTTGAATAATGAATTTAAGGCCAAAAACTCCGGGTTTTTTCCAACACTTGAAGCAACATGACCTAGTCGGGATCTCTGTAACTTCAAAAACCGCATTTTAACACAAATCTGTTTTCTTCCTATCACCATAATTTCCCAATTGATCTCCAGAGGCTTTAGTGTCTTGGTTAAATAAGTATATATAGAATATATATATAATAGGCACTGCTCTTATTGCACTATGTCATTTTGCATTTTGCACTATATCACTATGCCCACTCTGTTACTTTCATATTTTT
>JAUZNJ010008121.1:0-18158 GCA_034780135.1 Jordanella pulchra
TTGGACAAGTAGAGCACAGACTCTCATTATATGCAGATGATGTCATCCTGTTCATCTCAAACCTAAATAGATCTGTCCCAGCTTTGCTTAAGCTAATAGAGGAGTATGGTCACATTTCAGGGTATGTCATTAACAGATCTAAATCATCTGCGTTGCTATTGGATGAGAGAGAAAATGAAACATCACCTCGGGTTCTTTCTCAGTTTAAAGTTGTTAGTGAATTTACTTACTTAGGAATTCAGGCGTTTTCAAATTTGGATGTAATCGTCAAAAATAACTATGAACGTTTGACAAAAGAGATTACTGAGAATGTCAATAGATAGATGCCCCTCCCCTTGTCATTGATTGGTATACTTCCAAAAATATTACGTTTTTCAGAATATTCCCCTGCCGCCTCCTGCAGACTGGTTTAGTAAAATGAAGAAGTTAGTGATTAGTTTAATATAGAAAAATACACGAGCCAGGGTTAGACTGTCTCTTTTACAGTTACCCTACAGTGAAGGAGCACCGATGTGCCCGAATATAATCTGGTATTACTGGGCAGCCCAGCTTAGGACCATTCGATATTATTTTAGCACTAAAGATGTCCCCCCGTGGACAGAAATTGAATCTTATTTGGTAAGTCCACCTCTTCCTTTGTTTATTCTGTCCGATACAGTAGTTAAATTAATGAAAAAAAAAACTGTTAACCCAATTGTTAGAAATATGGTTAAAGTTTGGTACGATGTAAAGAAATTTACAAAAGGGACGGTTACATTGTCACAATTCACTCCAATATGGGGAAACTGTGATTTTAGTCCAGGTAGATCAGATGCCATGTTTAAACAATGGGCTCTTAATGAAATAGCCAAAGTCCAAGATTTGTATCCAGCAGGTTCAATTTATATAATGTCATTTGAAGCACTCAGGAAAAATTTTTTTTAAATATCTTCAACTTACAAGTTATATTAGGACAAAAAGAAGCAATGATATAAACAAACCACCAAAATCCAACTTAGAAGAAATGGCCTGCAAAGATAGCTCAAGCAAAGGTGCAATTTCAGAATTTTATAAATTAATAAGTTTAAATTCATCAGAAAACTCAGTTCTAAAATTAGATGCAAGGAAAAAGGATTTAGGGATAAATTTGTCATTGGAGGAGTGGCAGTCTGTCTGCACTAAGGCTCATAAACAAACAATTTATGCTTAAGGCTGCTACAGTATAAGTGGTTAATGCGAGCTTCTATTACACCAGTTAAATTAAACAGGTATAATTTTAATATACCAGACACATGCACAAAATGCTCTGACAAAAAGGGTACACTGTTTCATTGCTTCTGGGAATGCAGGGAAATTAGGATTTTCTGGAGAGAAGTAAAGCAAACTATAGAACAACTTGTTTCAAAAGAAATTCCTCTGGATACTGTTTTTTTCATTCTGGGTTTATATCCCAAAAATATTAAATATACCAAGTGTGAACAGTTATTGATCGATATATGTCTGTTACAATCTAAACGTCTAATTGCACTTTTCTGGAAGAAATCAGCAGCACCAACTATCAGGCACTGGGTCAGACAAATGATGACAACTTTACCCCTGGAGCGTATATCTCCTAAAAGGAAAGGGTGATTTATTTGAAAATATATGGAGACCCATGACTTTTGTGGAAAGTATGGACTTATCTGAAGATGATGAGGACAATTAAGTAATACTAGCTTGGAAATCTGGTTGATATCGGAGCCTTTGTAACCGGTTTGTGTCTCTTGCTGCAAAAAGTGTAAAAGTATTCAAATGCAGATGTGTATCTGAAAGGGTGTTTGTTTATGGTATGGTTCTTGTACTTGTTTATACTGTATGTATAATTGTTGAAAATAATAAAAAACATTGATGGGGAAAAAAAAAAATTGTATTAAGATTAAATTTGTTAACAAACGTAAAAAAGGCTTATAGGATGCCTTTCACATGCCTGGGTGTGCATGACTTAAAACAGAAATGGACATTCATCCCCTGGTGAGCTCCAGTCACATGACAGTCATTGTATAAACAGTCACTGTCTATTTTTGTTTGTGAAAGGGGGAGAAAAAAGAAAAAAAGAAAACACATTCAGCCCATTTGGTTTGATTGCCGTTAAAGTCTTTGAATGTTGTTTTTTTTTATCCAACAAGGGAAAAACATTAATTGAAAGGGCTTTAAAAAAGTGAATTTATCATGAAACCAAACCAAAAGATGCCTATTAAGGAAATGTATGAAATTTCAAAATGAAAATTGGAAACAAAATAAACCTCAACATTCCCATCAAGCACTGCTATAAATGCCTATTGCTTATTGAGTTTTATGATGATTATTATAAGGGTACTTGATGAAGAAAAATCTATCAGGAGTGATTTAAATATTACAATTACTTTTTAAATTCTCAAGTAAACCACTTTATTATAGTCTTTCTCTGAGGTTTGAGGTTAGATGGAAATAACTACCTTTAATGCACATTTTTTATTAATCTGTAGACTGTCTCTTTCTTGGGTATGACTATTAACAAATATCAGCCATTGACTCCATGCAATCAGACATTTAGATGTGGTGAAGGTGACTTAAGGGTCATACAGAGCATCAGAAAGAGGAAGAAAGGAGATTTAAGTCACTTTGAAAAAGGTGCTGTTTTTTTTCCTCACAACCAATAATAAACAAAGTTCAGTTATAGCACATGGGTGGATAATGGATTCATCTGGTTTGTGGCTGATGAGGAAAGACAAAATGTATTTCTTTCTACCAAGATACAAAAAGGGCAGTACATAATTTTGGATCAAAATGATATACAATATCTACATTGCAAATAGCTGCTAGAGGCCACAGCTTTGATTATTAATGCACCATTAATTCACACTTTCTGTGCCAGTATTGTGGTGATACTTTGTTAACGTGGAATAACAGGCTTCGGGGGGGGGCAAAGATATTTCTATGAAAGCAATTACAAACAAAATCAAACTAGTGTCATTGCAAAATGACAAATTTAGCCTAATGCAATATTTTCCCTTAAGGTATGTTGAGATGGAGGTAATATACTTTGCTATTCCAGCAACTAGAGAGACTTGCTGCTATCTGAGGTCTATTACTGCAATACAATCATTCCTTGATTCGTTTTCATTATGGAATATTGCAAGTTTTCATAGTTTAAAGTGCACCAAGTGAAGTCGCTGCATTTCTTAGGTGTTTTCACGGGATGTTTGCCTGAAAATAAATAGTCACAGCAATAATATGAGAAAATTTAAAGATTTATTACAAAGAACTAACTTTTTTAGTTTATAAATATTTAAGAAATGCTTACAGCTTTGATAGCAAGAGTGTCAAAAGATATAGCTCCTTATTTTGCAATACCCAGAGTTTGCAAGGATATCGCTTCAGAATAAAAAAAAAAAAAAATCTAATTCTTACTACTATAAGCTATAGTAACAAAGTATTTAATTACTTTAAGACATTTTAAACATTTTTTATAACAATTGCTTCTATCAAACAATGCCTTCAAAAATGCTTTATAGGCTTGCTTTATAGGCTTGCATACGGTACAGTTGACAATACAACTACAAACTCTGCCTAGAAAGACTACTATAGAGTTACTCCCAGAGCATCAAAAGCCACCAGATTAATTATGCTTTCCAGTGGACAAAGAACAATCCTGTGATCTAAACATTTCCCTGAACCGTTTGCCAAATAATCAAGCTCTGCATTCCACAACAGCTTTAATAAAAGTCTAATGGTTGACACAAATGCCCAACCGCAGTCAGACTATGTGCACAAGCAGGGGAGAGCATGCGAGACACGATTGTTTGTCCCCGGGACGTAGGCTCAACGTGGAGTCACATGCATGTCTTGCGGGTAAGAAGAAAGGCATTTAAAGCCACAAACACCTAAAATCCACTTCAAAGGTTGGAGCTTTTCCTAGTCCAAACTCTGTGCTGATAATAGTATCAACTATGAACAATTTTGTAAACAGGTGCAACTTTCCTTTGTGCCTGCATGCCTCATTAAATTCCTCCCAAAATAATATGCTTGGTTTATACCAACCAGAACATTGTTTTATTCCAGTGTGTTCACAATATTTTATGGAGATTTAATCTACAGAACAATAATTTCAGGGGGAATTTGGTAAGTTAGTCCAACTTTATTTGTTGATTGTTTTTTTTCCCCCTCCCTTTAAAAATGTCCGGATGACTAAAACAAATAAAAGTATCAAAAGTTTAACACAAACTCCAAAAAAATAAACAGGTTAGTCTTTGTTATTTCTGGCCTTCATCTGAAGTGTTAGCGCATTTTGGAAGGGCTCCTCGAGCTTCCCGTTATTCTTTCCTCATGAAATCTTAGAGTGAAAAAAAGCCATACTGAGGGTCATGAAATGAGTAGAAAACAGAAGCAGTTCAGTTACGGACATGCCAAACGGGATAAAATAGAATAGCAATAGAAAATACTGCTACATGACAATTACATTTTAACTAAATAAAACTCAGAAGATCCATCATTACTTCTCACAATTACTTCACATGTGACCAGATTACAGAGGGTGACCTTAGCTTGTTGCACACCTGCTCTTCTTGTGTTTCCTCTTTGGACTTGCTTTATACTATCTGCATCTTCAGTCTGCTGCCCAAGAGTGTTTTTAGCCTAAAATAACTCAGCAGTTTAAAGTCAGCCACTCTTTCAACACCCAGACGTGTCAAACTCCCCGCTCAGCTGGTCACGGTCCCGTGAACACGTTACCTTCACTCTTAGACTTCTCCTTGACTGTTTCCTATGTTTACAGACTCAAAGCAACAGCTGCTGACAGTCAATCCGTGCCCATCTTTATCTCAATCCCCCCCACACCAACAAATCAGGGGCTTGAAGCTACAGTGACCGTGCCGATGGCTGAGGCAGCACCTGTCATTTGGGGGACGGAGGACTTAAGCAGAGGATTTCAGCCATCACAACAACAGCCTCTTACCCTCCTCTACAGAAATGAAACTGCAGTCAATGTTTTAATTAGCTTTGCGTAATGTATTAGAAATGCTGTCATCACAATCCTATTTATGGAAATGCATGGATGGGTTTCTAAACAGATTTTCAGTCATCTATGAAGTGGCATTAAGGATTTAGACAATTTTTTCCAGCGTAGTAAAAAAATCCAATTTTCACCAAGTGATGCTTCCTGTTCTTTGCGACACAAATCTCAGAGGAAGTTCCCCTTTTTTGGTTAAAAAAAATATATATGAAACTCAAGGCAGGAAAAAAAGAAAAAGGCATGATTTATACAAACAAATGACTGAAGTGAGTCATAAAATCATTGCTACTTTTAATTTTGTTCTCTTGTGGAAATTAAATTCAATTAAAAAAGTAAATCAATAAATAGCTCTAAAAAAGACAATTTAGCATCCAGAAACAGAGTAGTTATTTAGTTCTTTTTTGAATGTGGTAACTTGTAATCTTCACTCAGCAATGGCTTCCACACTAAAGGGTGTGGTCACCCTGCCCTCGTAGCACCTGGGTAATCTGAATCCACTGATCAGGAAAAGGTGGATTTCTTAGTTTTCCACCACTGATCAAACCGGGCTAACAAAAAAAAAAAACCTAGCAAAGACTCATCGGAGTCTCCTCCTGCACCCCCACGCACCAATTACAAATAAAATGTAAAGTTTAGAAAATGTAGATTTATTGCATAGGATGGCTATTGTGCATTTTAGGCAATCACAATAAGAATGCCTATGCTACCCTCGTTTAACACAAGGATATAAATTAGTACATCTAAAAGGAAAGAAAGCCAATAAGCTATTTGCTAAGACAAAGCATGCATCTTTCCTCGATGTGGCTGCAAAGTATTTAACAAAGCAAAGTTCAGAAAAGGCAAATAAGGGACAAACATTTCAGCCTGACGTCAACATTTCTTCTATTACAATAACGCAGTAATAAAGAACTTTCAGTTTTGGTTGATTTTGGCTCCCCCTGTGGACAAAAGCTGTATCGTTCCGCCTAAAGGAAGACAGCATTTCCCATAGCATAGTAAAAACCTGATCTTCCAGTCACCTGCAGTTGGATTGAACTACATTGCTGTTTCTAGTGGCTTTTTGAAAGATGAATAGCATTTCAAGTAATGTATTAACTGCAGCAAAACGCCTTCATATCACGATGTTGAAAATAAACGTTCAACTTTGGTTTTTGGTTTTGTCCCGTGTTACTGCAACAACGCCACCCCCCACCTCACCCAACTCATCATTGATGCGCTGACGAGTTTAGAGCCTTGAAACAGATAAATATATTATGTTTGATAATATCACATGCCGTAAAGCAGTTTGCACATTTGCAGTTGTTTTGTTTGGCAGAGTTCCTCCCACCCTCATCAAAGCTGTTTAGTGCCGGTGACAGGTGTCTTTCAACTAGCTGTAAGTCGACGTATAGTCATACAAGAAAATATTTCATGAAGGTTGAAAAGTTACTTTTTTTTTTTATTAAGTGGTCTTTTCATGTCGACACTGCAGCAAACAAGAAAAAAAGCAAAGCGATATAGTTGGAGAGAAGGGGGAAAGAAAATAGAAATACATATACATAAATGGCGTTTTAGTAGCATAGATTGATCGCAGTCATATCATTGATAAATGAGTGAGGATAAGTTATAAAGTTACTTAGAGTTTGTTTAAAGCAACAGTTTTCGCAGTGACCAACCACCTTAAATCGCTACCCTGTATCACTAGATGCTCAATATAAACAGATCTATTAAATCATTCGAGATGCTAAATGGATAGGCTGTTATTTTTCAAGTTAACCATTTCCATCACAAAACAGATTTGGGTTAAATCCCCACCTTAACATTAAAAACTCATAGCTGGAACCTTATCCAAAAAACTAAATTTTCAATAATAATGACTGATCCAAAATGTATAAATATCCACTTCTTGTTATGTTAACGATTGACTAAAGGCTTCTCATTTATTTATTTATTTAGTTATTTTAAGGACGATACCAATTATTTGACATCAGTCCGACAAATCCGATATGTACTGCCAATTTTTTTAAGCCAGCAATTTTTTTTTTCCTCCATTAACATAATAAAAATGACACCATGATGGCAATTGCTACACAAGTCTCAATTTAAACAAAAAGAAACCTACAAGTCAAAACATGAACAATTTATAGCAAATGGAGGCGAGCAGCAATGCATGCACTTCATGCATGTATTGGCTGATAGAAGAAAAATATATCGGCCAAAAAATATCAGCTGGCCGATGCATCATTCTACCTACAACCAACATTAATACAAACGAACTCTGCACCAATAGGAAAACTACATCAAGTCACATTAGGTGGAACTAAGGCTTTGCTCGACCAATACATTTCAGACTCCATCAAAACAAAAAAGCAAAGCAGCAAAACAAAGGTGAACGCCTTTAAAGCCTTTGAGCATAGGTACCGACCTAATTAGCCAGAGGCTCGTGCAAAGGTTGCCATTTTTGTACAGTACAAACTGTTACAAGAGAGAACTTACTGGTGTGAGAAGTTAAACCTGTAGTTATCCCCCATGTCAAAAAGTGCTAAAGTTTTGCTGAAAAAAGAGACATGACAGTTCCATGGATGTCTGCAAGAGTGCACATTTTCCTAACAGATAATATCTCAAAGTAATATCAGAAAAAACAAACGCTTGGACAAGAAGTCAAGCAGTTAAGTGTAGCCACTTAAAAAAAAAAAAAAAAAAAAAGTGTAGCCACTGAGGCAAGCAAGAAAATAAAGTTTAGTTAATGATCACCATATTGACCACTGCAACATGGAGACCAATACTAATGCGACTATAGTAGGATATTCTGTTATGTAGTACAAAAAAAAAAAAAAAGAAATTTATATAAATTTTTCCATTTTCATCCGTTTAATTCCAACACTTAAATATTTTTTTTTTAAGTACTGGTGTCCAACATTTAAAAGGATGATAAGAGAAACAACGGACAATGAAAGCAGACAGAATAACTTAGTTTCTTACTCATTTTCCCTGTCATCTCTCCATCTAGCCTCAATTGGCCACAGTAGGTTATTGGAGAAATTGTTTAAGTATTGGAAAGAAAAATAAACAGCAAAGAGCAAGTAACGCAAGAGTCAGTAATAAAGCTTAGGAGAAGTCAAAAGTAGACTTAGCTTATACTAATATTTTTACTTTGAACATCTTAGAAGTTTTTAAGCAGTTATTTGGGAAAAAGAAATAAAGCAGGGCACCACTGGAGGAGCAAAGAACAAGCAATCATTGAAAGAGCAGAACAAGTCCCATTAGCAGCCATCTACAAGCCATGGTGGCGACGCAGCAAGAGTAGAGACGGGTGCTCTGGTTAGAAGAGACAAAAACTCAACTTTATGACACAAGTAAAAGGCTGCTTGTTTGAGAACACTAGCATAACCCAGATCACATTGTAGACATTCCCATTATGAGCCATAGTGGTAGTATCATCCTGAGGTAAAGCCCTTTATTTATTGAAAGCTGGTCAGATATGATGTGAAGATGACCTCAGAATAGGACAGACTTTCACTTTACAGAAAGACAATGTCCCTAAAACAGCCAGAGCTACAATAGACTGGTGTAGAGCAGCAGTAGCCAATTCCAGTCCTCAAGAGGCTCATTGCAGAACCTCTGCAAAGGTTGCCACATACTGCCACAGCAATTCATCAGCTAATTAAGTTTAGCTGAGCTACAGCAGGGCTAAAACTAACGAACACAAACTCTTCATTAAATAAGTCACCCTGATTTAGATGCAAGCATGTTCATGTTAGAATCCAGATTTAAACTCTATGAAAATCTGAAACAAGGGGAAATTGATGTTCACAGATGTTATCAAATCTGGATGAGCCTGAACCATTTTTCAATAAAACGGCTAATATAATTTTCTAGATGTGCAAAAATGATAAACAGTCGCATGCAGACTGTCAAGTTAAATCCTCATGTGATTTTCCGTCCACTTCAGTTACATCCACAGCATAAAATCCAAATCAAAATAAAAACTGTGGGTGTAAAATGGCAAACTGTGTCAAAAGTGAGGGTGCATGCTTACTCTAGCAAGAGACTATGAATGTCCTCAGATCACACTCTGTCCTCTATGTGGAACCTCAAAGACTTGTAATTACAACAATGAACCCTTTCAGCAAGCCGGCCTATGATGTTCAGCTACAGGGCTGTCAAACTCCTGCAATGTTTAAATGTGTTTCTGGTCTAACATACCTGAAACAAACGGATGAATCACATCCTTGCTATGAAGCGAAGTTCCACAACGTCCTGCTAATGAGCCCAACGCTTGCAAAGCTGTAGGATGCCAGCATTAGAAGATAATATTTTCTAGATGTTATGTTGTCTATTATAATAGAAGATACCATTATCATTTAAGATCATTCAAGATATGCTTTCTTCTTCATCTTAACTGGCTGATCTGTTAATGCTTAGTAAAATTTATACTAAAATAAAAAGAAAAAACAAATAAGCTTCTAACAAATGTACATGTTCTGGTTCAATCAATATGAAAGCATTATGGAAAAGATTCCCCCTCATTAAAAAGCACATTGATCAGTCAGTTCCATCCTGAAGTATCAAATATCAGCTTTGCGATCTGCCTGAAATCAGAAGCAAAGATCCAGCTGGGACTGTACTGGATAATGCTGCAATTGTTCAGGTCATTTCACAGTCATTTGAGCCAGAAACAGGACAGAATAGACCAAGACACAAAAAACTGAGCATGTTTTCCAGGACTGGTTGACATCAATACTGCTCCCAGCAGTGGAGCACTAATGCTGTAATATCAAGGTATTTCAGTTCACAACAGTGCAAGAAAATGGAACCAGACAGCCTCGTCTTTCTTTTCATTCCCCTGAAAGAGCTTCCATCTAGAAACAGTAGTTTCAGGGTGTGGCTGCACCGATTGCACAAAAAGTGAACTTCTGTGAGAATAGTGCTTAATCTGAGGAGGGAACTGTATTTTCACAGGGCTCACAAACAACACAAAGCCTTAACATCAGACACTTAAATCTGCCCAATACAAGTAGGTTATGTTCTGCCTGGGAATCCAATATTTTACAATTATGGGCTGGACATCTAAAGCCAGCAGAGTTCTGCTTGTTAAGAAATGACAATTAAAACTTAAGAAAAACTAAGGTTGCAAGGAGAGCAAACACCACAGCTTTAGACGGTAAACAAAACCAGAATAATAGTGTTTGACTTTAGGCTGGACGTATTTATGGTAAATTGGTGACTAAGTCTATCTGCACAGAGGAGGTTAAAATACACAAAAAACTGAGGGGGGAAAAAGTGCTTATCAGCCTTTTTCTTCTTCCTTCTGTTCTGCATGAACAAGCAATTCACAACAGGAATGTGAAAGACGTCCTGCTCAACTGATTGAATGCAAAAAAGAAAAAAAGCTGTCATTTATTAGTAAAACAAGAATATGATCATGAAGAAAAAAAATAACATTCAACCCAACAGGGTGACGGCAGAGATGAAATGGAGGTTTAAGCATTGAACAATATTAAACAAAACAACCAATTTGAAGCTTAAATTTTCCAGGGATTTAATAAATTCAGAACAACTATAGCAAACAATTAAAGGTCCTGCAATAACCAAGAGGCTCTTTAAAGGGTAGAAATGTTGTATTACTTTGTTTTGCTTGGATTTAGCAAGTGGTAGGAAAGGTAATCCCTTAATCCAGTGGCTCAGCTTTACTTCAAAGCAAAGAGTCTTCTCAGATAACCTGGAGAGCACATGCAGATGATAACGGCGAGTCAGCAGAAAAGGCACATCCTGCCTCTGTTCTGCCAGATGCCACGTCGTGACAGTCATCATACAAACGCAAAAGTAGAGCAGCTGGAGCTCAGAAATAAGGAAGAAACTTGATGCTTAGATTTGAATTACTAGTGACGGGATGTAAAATTTGATTAGATATGATATAGAGATAAAAAAAAATAAAAATGTTAACATTGCAAGTTTACCTCCCATAATCACAATTAAAAGCAGAAATAAATGGAAGGAAATGCAAAGAAAAAAAAATATATTTCCTGGGTTAATGTATAGAAAAACATTAACCAAGCCAATGTGAATCTTAAAGCACTGAAATTACTACTAGTTCTCCAATTAATACCCTGATGGGTCTGAATGGATACAGATGAATTTGACAAACTAAACTGTTTGACAAATTAACGTTTGGATTTATGATTACGAAACTGCATCCCTCTGGTATGTAGATTTGGATGTGCAATGAAATAAAATAAATATCGGCATTAGGATGCTATCTGCAGAGCTTGGAGAGTCAGCTGGGGGCACATCAGGCAAGAAGTGCACTGTTCATCACATAATGAGGATTATAACCCCCCCGCTTTTAAGCAGTGGTTCATTATGTCTGGGCATATCAGTCCTGGGTGGGGTTAGAGCCTGCAATTGGTCTCACTGGCCTCAAGCCAAGGCTAAACCTCATTACGCCAACACCGAGCTGGCAGTGCTCCACCTTGGTTAATTTAAGGCTTTGTCACCCTGAGATCTCTGGCTGGGACTAAAATGAAGCTGCTGAAATTAACAATCTTCACATCAATATATACAGTGCCATAACAAGGCCACTTCCACACAGAGGAGGGTGAATGCTGAAACCCCAGCAGAACTGAGCTCCCAGCTAGGGAGAAGCGCCCTCAGCTCCAAACTGCGCATAAGATGGATGACAAGCGAGAGTTTGAGCAGTTGCCAGTTTTCAGGGAGTTTAAATAACTCATGGTGTCAAATATGGAAAGATAACAGTGATCAAAATTTTCTTGAAGAAATGTCCTGCAACCCATGTTAGAAGTTAATGAGAAATATGGTTATAAACTCAAGAAAAAGGTGTTATTTTCTTGCACTCTTTCATTACCTAAGAGGAGAACCCCACTTCTTCTACAATGGCTGACCACAGAGACAGTGGTGAAAAATGAGACATGTTTGAAGTTTTTAGTCGCTATTTGAACATGAAATATCTGCAGCACTTGTGGGCTTTGCACCACAGTAGAGCAGATGCAGTGTAAATTCAGGGCAGATAGATACATTTAAATTAATATGTTCTTTTTAGCAGCACAATTAGAGAAGAACAACAACAGAAAATAAGAAATCCTAAGATGAGAAATCCCATCTAAATGACAAAATACAGTTTGCGTGCAGAACAATGCTACTCCGTCTATACAGGTCCCAGTCTTCATATTTTTCAAAAAAGAAAGTAAACATTTTAAAGACTTTTAGGTAAATGGGTTTGATTGGTGAGCTTTGTACTGAAACTGAACACAAAGAATTTAATATATGAACCAAGTTTGGTACAGAAATAACAGTTTCTCATTTAGACATTTTTTTCAACTTTTGTGTTTGATGTTAATACTGAATACAGTCTTCCTGGATATTAGATGCACAGCTTCAGTATGAAAGAATGTATTTAACTGCTTAGGTAATAGAGAAAATCCAGGTGGGAACTCATGAAAGTAACTAAGAAATTAACCAAATAACCAAACTTTGCAACGATGCTTAAAGGATTAATGGTTTGTCCTCATTTAGAAACATTTCAGATTTCATGTTCAATCAATGTTAATTTTTAAACCATTTTTCCCTGGTAAAATGGCATTTTGATAAAACTCAAATAAGGGTTTGGTTGTTTTTTTTTTTTTTTTTTAGTTTTTTGGGGGGTTATTTAGTTATTTGAGAGGAAAGGGGTAGAGAGGGAAGGACATGCAGGAAGGACTACATGGGTCACTTTACCCCTTTGCCTTTGCAGCGTCCTCCTTTATGTTTTAATCGAACAGTTTAGTTGTGCGTAAAACAAATATCCTCTGGGTTAACTGGCAAAATGCCAGGAGCTCTGTATTATACACAAACACAATCTAGCAGCATTTATCTGTTCAACTATTTACAGTTTAGAAAAGGTTAAAACTATGAAGGTTTCCAAGTGGGTAAAGGATTTACAGCAATATTTTAAAAGGGCTACAGTAATTCTATTAAACCACTCAAAGGATTATTTCAGACAGTTCGAAGCTATGACAACAAGAACAAACAATTATAGCTGCCTGATCTTTGGAGCTTATTGTAAAGGTGGTTTTTCTCCCAAACCTTTTGTTGGGTCTCCTTCATGGCTTTTGGCAAATTTCACCACAACTTTCTTCCAGGAATTCTTCCATGTGTTTGAGAAGGGGCAACGACAAATAGTTTTCCTGTAAACAGACTCTTTCCATCTCTGCAGCTCCTGCAATGTTACATTTAACCTCTTTTCTTCCTCTCCATCATCACTTTAGTATATATGTGTTGGTAGATCTACACTTGCACCATCCTCCTTCCATTTTTGGATGGAGCTTGATATTGTATAATTTAAGCCTGCCATAATATTCCCAACAACTTGACCTGTGAGGTGAAAAGCTGCATCTACAGAGTTTGTTTTGCACACAGGTGAACTGCATTTACTAATTATATGACTTTAAGGCAAATAGATGCAATGCGTTTCAGGGTTTTTTTTTGTTTTTTTTTTTTCAATGTGTGTAACAGTAAAAGAGTGCTAAATAATTTTCTATACATGGCTTGTTGTTTTATTAAATGAAATAAAAATAAGAAAAAGTTTAAAGTTGCTAAGTTTTTTTTTCTCCTTCACTTAACTAAAGCTCAAATGTTTCATTCAGATTTTCGTGTTTGGAAACTATTGGGCTGATATTTTAAAATAGAAATGATAAAAATGCCCCTAAATACAAAGGTTGCTCTAGTTCCACTTAGTAACCAGTAAAAGGCCTCCTAGTCTTGTAGGCTTTTGTTGATATTGAGGTTTATTTCAAACAGTTTGATTGCCTCATTGAGAAAAACCATCGTGGTTGCGGCTTAGAGTAACTGCAGTACCACCATCGTTAACTAATCAATCCAGAAATATATAAAACCACAAAAGGACCTTTTTCTTCTCACAATCCCATCTTACCTATTTAAAAAGACGAAAAACAAAGCCAGGTCATCCAGTGGTGTTGCTGGTGTAAAGGGGGGCTACTCCATGCGATGATACGGAGTGTCAGGAGGCGAGTCTCTTCACTGGAATAACGGATTAACAGTCAGAATTGGTCGGTAGTTCTCAAAAATAACGCTTTTTCATTTAGCTTGAAAGCTTAGAAGCTCACAGTAACACAAAGATTAAAACTAATTTACTCACCGGTGCCTAGCAGCGGCAGTCGCCTCAAACTCTGAAATACTCCTCCGAATCGCATCAAATAAGGTCAACAAGTCCAAAGCAACTTCCGGTGGAAAGTTCAAATTAAGGTCAAAGGATTTACACACAACACGCCTGCTTCCGCTATTTGTTAAATATAATGTTTTAAAAATAACCAACGTGTAGTAAAATCCACGTACCAGGAAATAAAAGAGAAAGACGTGTTTTGTTTGAACGCAAATCTCAATATCTGTGCTTATTTTGAAATTGGCACAATCAAATTCCGGCTTCAACGAGGTGACTTCGGGATACTTGTTGCAGGTGATCGTTGCTGCGCGTGCGTAAACGATGATTCAGATTTCGGAATAAATGCGTCTTTCCGTTATGATTCCTTTCACCCTATGAGATAAGTTCTGAGATATAAATACAAACATGAAAACATGACACAACAGATAAATGTATCATAAAACCATGAATGTATAGTACAGTTTATTTTTTCTGTAAAACAAAATCTAACTAGAGAAGTAAAGTGCAGACCAAGCAGCACATATAAGTGCAAACACTTTCCTAAAAATATAACTTCTTGCCAGAGGTAAGAACAGTTTTTGTTGTTGTTAATTATAAATGAATACAATAAAGTTGATTTAGGTGAAGTCTCCCATTTCAAATGAGATACATGTGGATTTCCACGCTTACTTGTGCTCCTCTTCTTCTGCTTTATCCATGGTCAGGTGGGTGGTGGGGACAACAGTCTCCACAGACTTCTCCCCAACCAGACACCTCCTCCCACTCTTCAAGGGAAACTCCCAAGTGTCCCAGGGCCAGCCAAGAGGCAGTATGTCCTACCTTGGGACATCTCCTGGGTTTACTTGTGGTGTGGACATACATGGAACACTTCCCAAGAGTGGCATCTATAGGGGGATTCCAAAAAACATCTGCCTTAGCTTAATCCTCTCAAAGCACAAGAGCAGCAACTCCATCTTCTCAGAGCCTCTTTCAGATGGCTGAGCTCCTCACATCCTCTCTAAGGGAGTGCTGGGGAACCCCTGTGGGGGAAGCTCATTCTGGCCGCTCATTTATTTAATTATGACCCAGATTTCAAGTGGTAGAAGGAAAGTAGACCGACTGGTAAATTAAGGGCTTTTCCTCTTCACCACAAAAGACCAGTGCGGTGTCCCCATTGCAGTGGGAGCTGCACAGGTCCCTCCCTCAATCTTCTGTCCTGATCTACCTTCACTCCAGACAAGACCTTGAGATATTTAAACTCCTCCACCTTTGGTAAGAACTTCCCTCTAACCTGAAGAGGACAACCCATACTTTTACAGTTAAGGACCATGGACTCAGATGACCCTCATTCCCACCACTTTGCTCTCAGCTGCAAACAGGTGGATCTGGTCTAAAATTAATGTATCGTTATTGAAATTAGAACGAATATGGATTGTAATTTATGCTTAGATTTTGTTGGACTAGTTTAATAATGCTAATATAAACTGGATCTTTCAGCCAAGTAAAAAGCCAGGAGATTACATTTCTTGTGTATGAACCACATGTGAATAAACTGAAGTAAAGGGAGTAAAAATAATGCATGTTTAAACAAATTGTAAAGTTCAGGTGCCAATATCAGAGGAGGGTAGAGTACAGAAAAATGTACCCAAGTAAAAGTAGTACTACTACAACATATTTCTAATAAATACTAAAGTAAGAAAAGTAAAAAAGTACTTCGTACAAAGGCTACTTAAGTAATGAGTAACAGTTTTACAGTTTAAAATTACATAATTCAGACAGTCCATAATATAATTATGTAAAAACTTATTTTGTTTAATGCTAAAAGAGAGTAAAGAATACAAGTTTAAAAATATTTCAAAAACGAATTCATGATTCAATTCATAAATTCTTCTTTATGTTGAAGAAGAAACCCTAAAAACTCTAAAATATATATTTTTTTACCACATTTTAAAGTATATGAAGTATGCATGACAGAACAGAGTAAACTACCTCCAGTAGTGTTAAGACTGTGTACTTATTTTTACCTTATATTAACTTAACCTCATCTTAGACGATAAAAGTAACATTAAAACATAAAAAAAAAACTTGAGCGTTGAAATACTTACTTTAAGGAAATGTACACTGTCTGCCTGTGTCTGGTGCATTTTAGGTTTAAATGTGTGTCTTTTTTCAGTAAAGTTACTTATAGTGGGTAGTGTACCCAAAGCTTTTACCTGAGTAAGATTAGCAATACTTTATAATAATTTTACTTAAGTAAAAATAAAAAGTATGGTGCAATGAAACTACCCCTGAAAATACGTAAATCAATGTAACTAGATGCTAACCACCTCTGTACAGTATAATGTTTCCTGCTCCTGTTGGGGCACTTTAACTACGCAGTCATTCTTACCTCTTCCAGGCAGCTGTTTATCACCCACCAACACATCTGCTCCTCATTTCCCCCAATTAGTAATTTTAACACTTGTTAAAAAGGATTGTGTTCAGATACCCTAACCCTCCATTATCTTTAAAGCAATCCAATAAAAAGGCTCTGCTGGAAGTTTCCCAGTAAAACCCCAGGTTTGGTCACTAAGTCACCATCCTACCTAATTTATCATGCACATAAAGAATGGAGTTTATTTCCTTGAATATAATCAGATTCATATAAAAGCAAGAGGAAAGTAATAAAAATGAAATCAATGAAACAAAGCACTGCATCATAAAGCCTCTCTTGCAGTTAATATCAAGTGTGTTATCAAACTTAAGATAGAAATGTATTAAAGTATTACGTCAATTATATAACCTGTTCCATTAGCAGTTGCTTAATCATACTGCAAAGAGGTATTTTTGTACATATTTAACAGATGGCTTTTTCATCCTGGTTACATGCAGCATTTGGTCTGTTGTTGGATGTATGAACCAATTAAATGAATTAACTCTAATAGAAAGTACTCTTAACACAGTGCCTATGTGATTATCTGTGTGTCGTTCCTGGTACGAGCTAATGACAAAGCTATTGTGGTCATTAGCTTTTGATACTACAGTTTTATTTGACAGCAGTAATTTGTTGAAATGAGATTATAGAAGTGGACACGCCATAGAATTACAGTCAATTATTCCAAAGAGTGGCCATATTATTACATATAAAGGAAATAATATTTCAAATATTATAATATAACAGTATAAGAACAACTTTAAAATATTGGAGTTTTGTTGAATTTTCAAATAAGTTTAATTTGAATTAAATCAAAATGAAGTGAGAATAATTCATTGATTCATTTGTTGGGTATGTATGAGAACAACCGATGTTTTATGCTATAGACTATTAAACAAGGGAAAATATAAAAACTGACAATGGTAGTCATGGGTGGTTCTAGAGAGGGGCCAAAAGGGGCCAGTGCCCCGGCAGAAATGGTCCTGGTCCCTGTACTTAAGACATAAGAAAAGAAAATCTGAAATGAAGAAAAGAAAAGCTTTAAAGAATACTCTAATTTGTTACAGTTGAATGAATCAGCTTTATTTAATCCTTTGGTAGATATTTATTCAGCAACTAATTATTTCAGTTACTTCTTTGCATAGTAAGGGATGTTTCATGTGTTCAAAGTAAAATTAACATAATTTTCAACTGGAACAATATACATTTTTTGTTAAACTAAATAACTCAGAGATTTTACTTGATTCCCTGCAGAGCCACGGTAAGCTCATTGGTTCTGCGGCTCTCAATATATTTTAAATGATAAATAAATTAAATTAATTATTGCCATGTTTCATTGCCCCAACCAGGCCCCCTTGTAAATATTTTCAAGAACCGCTACTGATGGTAGTTATTTTTTAAGCTTGATGAAGGCTTAGAAGCTAAGACCTTCAAATCTATATGAAAGTTTATTAAAAATAATGCATGATAAACTAAATGCTTACAATAAATGAAACCAGTTGTTATAAGTGCCAAAAATAACTTTTTTTTCCTTTCTTTCTTTCTTTCTTTCTTTCTTTCTTTCTTTCTTTCTTTCTTTCTTTCTTTCTTTCTTTCTTTCT
>JAUZNJ010008132.1:0-18157 GCA_034780135.1 Jordanella pulchra
TTGGTACCACAAAGCCTCCTGAGCTGAGTATCAGTCTCCTCGTTGTTTCCTGACTAATTCCAGTCTCTTTTGTTGTTGCCTTCAGGTCATCCTGCCTCCTGCAGGATTCTCCGGCTTTAATTGACTCCCAGAAACTATACTCCTCGTGACGCCGTGGAAATACCCACTGGTTGCCGGTTGCTGGATATATCTTCCTTCGTTGACTCTCCGTAGCACCTGTTCTCCTCCATCTGGCATCCCCTAGAAACCCCTCTGGGTCTCCATCTGGTCTGTGTCTGCCTGTCCGCTCCCCCCACCTCTCTCATCGCTGGATTACTAGGAGACACACTACCCGGATCATCCAGGCTCCATTCCCCGGAGTTCAGTTTCTCATCTACCATAAGAATTGAAATAACGCTTACCAAAGGCTTCAGCGCTCCCATTTCCGACGGAACGTAAACTCACCAATCTGTTTTCCTCCTCAGTGATTGCCGACCCGGCACCAGCCGGTGCTCTCTGGTTCCCCCCGCTCAGGCATTCCAGTAACCCAAGTTCTTTAATAAACTTTTGTATCTCATCATCTCTCCTGTCGTGGTGTTCTGCATGTGGGCTAAACAACTCAAAAAACCAAACATGACACAAATAAGTTTTCTATTTTTTTTTTCTTTTTTTCCCCCCATTTTTGATTGACGAACACAGAGCAATCTGAGTGTTAATGGACCGGTTAGCAAGCACCATTTTGTGAACTAACGTATCAAGGGTCTCCTTTACATTAAGCTGCTAATTTTTAAGGATCCTTTGAATGCGTTAAAGCCTGAAGCTTGAACTTTCCATGGACCTTTTTAACGGACTCCTAAACCCATTTTCCCTTTTTTTCTTTTTTTTTTACTTGTGCTTATTTTAGTAGTGTTTTAGTAATTGTAGTAAAGAAAGGTACCTTTATTAACTTATGGTCTTTTTGTGTTTATTTTATATATTTCCCTGTTAATCTTTCAGGTTTGAATCATTCCTTTTGGGTAACAGACAAATTAACAGGGACATTTTATTGGTTAATGGTAATAACTCTGCTAATAACTATAGTCTAAATTTCTAAACTGGTGAAAGCCACTCGGGTTTTAACAGCTGGCCCATGTACCCACCTTGAGTAAAAGCCTATAAAACCCTGGTATTAAGCAGGTTACAGTTATCCTTTAACTATTGACAATTTGCTTATTTAACCCTTGATTTTGAATGACCTTTTAATGAACTAAAACTTCAAATTCTAGTTATTTAATATATTCAAAATCATCTGGAAAGTAGCACAACACAAACTATGATCAAGGTTTTCAATAAAGAAAAAGTGAAGTTTCCATTGTCTTAATCTTTAGGTCAGTGGCCTTTTTCTTATAATGACCTGATTCACAAAACATGAAGACCCTTGGGAATTCTCCATTTTCCACTGTGAGCCAATACCTTTCTGATTAAACCAAGCATATCCAAATCTGGTCCTCGAGGGCTGATCCCTAAAATCAGCACAGCTCATTCTGATGATTGCAGTTAAGCAAAAGCCTGTTTGGACATACCTGCACTAAACAGTTGCAGAACAAACTATTTGTTGAAGAGAAGATGTTTAAATTCTAGATGTAGCATTTTCAATTATTAAAACAGTATCCATTTTGGTGTCCTTTTCTACAAACTTGTTTGTATCCTACACAGTTGCAAGGTTTGTTTTTCAATCCCACAACCCTTCTTATCAAGCGATCTACATGCATAATATATATTTTTTTCATACTGCATATCATCTTAATCTCCCAAATTACTTGTAATTCTATTACCAAGTAATGTGCCATAGGTTATACAATCCCATTTTTAAAAAAATCATTTTAAATGGTTGTTGCATAATTCTTCAACACTGTAAAAGAACATCTCAAACTAATTTCTCAATACCAAATTTGATATGGCACTCATGCCTGTGATGTTTTTTTTATAAATGTCTGACCGGAACACTAGTTTAACATTACTCGTTCTTTTTAAAAAGAATTCTCCTAAATTTTGAATCATTTAATAAGAAAACAAAACAGAAAAGAAACAGAGCTGTTTTTCCAAGATAAGACAATTTCTTCAGGCTGTGTCTGACAAAAGACACTGGTACAAAAGCATAAGCACAAAATGGCTCAATTCCATGAAGCGGTTTGTTTTCCAGGGTGCTGGTACCCTGTATAAAAAGCTCAGTGTCATTGTGACTTACAGGGATTCTGGAATAGAAAAGAGCCATTGTTAATGTTCTTACACCTGGGCTGCTCTCACTCCGGTAGATTAAGTACTGATGTGAAAATTAAACCATCTGAGCAGGGATAGAAGACTGAACAAAATGTCTGGCTGATAAATGGACAAATAGATTACTAAATATAAGTGAAAAAAGTGAGTTAACATTTTTAAAATGGCTGAATAAATTTCTACAAGGGAATATGCCCAGCATGCCTAAATCTAAATATACACAAAGACATGCAGAAAACTCAAGAAAGATCAAGATTCACCAAAAATTCATCAAATTTCTGACAGTAAAACCTTAAAGGAGATATATAAGGCAACAACGAAGCTTTTTTATTGTTAATATTATTAAAGCAATAATGAATGCAACATCATTTATAGAACGAACCTGTCTTTCCAGACTTTAAAAAGAAGCCTTAAAGCTTGGTTAGTCAAAGCTTTGTAACTAAAGCTTTGAGTAACCAAGCAATAAAGAAAATGCACATTGTTAAAAATGTGAATTTACTTTTGGCTGTCTCTAAAGCACTTTCCCACAATATTTTAGACCAGATAAATCTTAAGAACAAACAGGAGTCAAACCCAAATGTTTTCCAGTGTCTCTCTATTTAATACTATTTATCTTAAAGAATTTATGGACCCTTATTTTATAAGGAATTAAATGATTTGTTTTGCTTGAGCATAAAATCATGGCACTTTATTTCAGAAATAGTTGGTAAATGTTTAAATTGCTTGTTCAAAAGATGTGAGGGAAATAACGCAAGCACAACAGATAATGAAAAAATGATGCAAGGTAATAAATACATCTGTTTGCAGCAGTTTCAGATCAAATTATCAATAACCAGCTTTGATTCTTTGCCAGAAGTTTTGCCAGGAGTTTCCTAGTTGAGAGGTTGACCAGTGCACCAGGAGCAAAAAAGAAAAAAACATGTCCTAAAGTGTGTGCCCCATGTCATGTGCTTTAGCTAAATCAGCTGAGTTGCAGTCACCTTGAATTATTTTTTTTTCCTTGTAGCTTTATTAATATAAAATCAGAAAAACCAATTCACCGTTTTCACATGAACAGGCATCAATCAATTGATGTATAAACTGTCTATAAAAAAGGAGCAGTTGCAGCTGTACAGAATAACCATGAAAGGAAATATCTGAAATATTTTCTTTTATGGTTATGCTTTGCAGCTTTGTTTATAGGACATTTAGGTACTGTGTTTGTAAAAAAAAAAAAAGTGATTTTTTTCTACTATCAGGATGAGCATGTTTTTGAACTTATACTGCTCAGTCAGAATAAAGCTTCATGAGACGTACTGCAGTAGCAGTATATTTTGGAGCAAATTTACATCATGTCAGACGCATAAAAATCCACTTGAAACAAAGGGACCAGTAAAAGGGTAAAATGTATGTGTATGGGATTCTGCTCCCATTTCACAGGTTCATAGTGCTCTCTATAGCAGATATGGTAATATAAGATTAAGGAGAACTCTCTGGGCCAGGATCCCAGATTATGCTGACAAGGCACTGGTAGTGTTTTAAAACCTGAAGTATGTCAAAGTAAAGCTGCATCCTCCTTGAGCAGCTACTTTCAAGGTGCCCTTCAGCAAGGCTTTGATCCAACTATTTTTCACTAGTCGATACAAACATTTAATCATAACAGCTCAAAGAGGTGGTATATGAAGAGTCAGTTTAACAAAATGACAAAATAATATTTTTTCACTGGATAGTGATCACCATGTAGTATTCTAGTTTAGGGTAGGTGAGCAGTAAGAATCTTAGATTACTGGCTTCTAAGATAATACAATTTAGGGTGATGAAATATTCAGTCTTATTTATTTATTTTTTTATTTTTTTGAGCTTTTTACAGCACTAGTGGCTTGTTTTTCTGACAGTAGGCTGACAGGAAAGGGGGTATGAGAGAGGGGGAGAGACATGCGGGAAAGGACCACGAGCCGGATTCAAACCCGGGTCGCCCGCGTCGAGGACTAAGGCCTCCATACATGGGTCGTGCGCACTAACCCCTGCGCCACCTGCACACCCCTGAAATATTCAGTCTTTCATAAAAATGGAATAATATATGGAATAATTGGGTGGTGATTATGCAGATGTATATTTCTCGAGAATACGCGATCTTGTAATCATAATCTTCTTAAAAAAACAAAAAAAAGTTCTCTATCAATGGCATCATTAATGTGAGCATTTCTACAAAGAGTTTTTAGCACTTTATGATCCAGACATTACAACTGTGTTTTGTTTCAAAAACACTACCCATTTTTCTCTGCAGAGTTATACGGTTATTCCAAAACATTTTAATGTCCAGATTTTTTTAAAAATACCGATTATTCTTAAACAAGATTTGCCACCCCCCCCCCCCAAAAAAAGCTAGTTATTTATAGAATTATTTACTTGTATATTTAGAAAAATTATTTTAAAAAGGTACTATCTCATCCAGTGCTTGCTTGTAGAAAACCAAATATTTATTTGAGTTTAATTTGAACGCTAAGATTTTAATAGCAGCCTAATTGTTGTGTAGAGAGCCTATCTGTAGCAAAGCAAAGCTGAGCTAAGCTGAGTAAGTCCAAGGTTGTGAATTTAGAACGGTACTATTATGGAGAATTTGGTGACATTTGACCACCACGTCGCCTCCAAATTTAGTTGTGAAATCTGAACTTTTTTTTTAATATTCCCGTTACAATATTCAGTCACGGACTAGATGTAGCTATGAGCTACAGTGAAGGAGCACTGCGGAGGCAAGCTTTTTTAAATGAAAAATGGAATATAGAAAAAATAATGCTGCCAAAGGATGAAGTGTGAATGCTCTTAAGAGGATTTAAGTAGCGTTTAAAAACGACGTTTTAATTTAGCCCTAGAAAAAGTTAGAAGTTAATTTATTCCCAGTGCAAACAGATGCCTTCTCTCCCCGGCACCACCAGTGTCTGCCCTGGCAGGCTGTGCTGTACAGGCCTCCACTGTACTCCTTTCATCTCCCGCAGTTAGCTTCTAGAGGCTGGGTCCAGCTAGCCATGGCCTCTCCTAGCTCTGCCTCCCTGGCTGGCTTTTCTGGCACTGATTCCCCAGAGGGATTCTTGCATCTCCCGCTGTCGTTCTTACGTTCCAGAGGGTGACATGGCTGGCAGCGTGGACTCTGTTTTAATTTTTTCTCTGCCGGTGTTCTCGCACTGATTTCCCGCTGCTCGCGTCTGAGCTCCATAATGTCGTCCCCCCATCTGGGTGATCCGTCCAGCAGTGCTGGACAGCAGGGCTCTAAACCTGGTCACGATTGGACAAAGGTACAGCTGTCATCCAGTTATCCAGACCTACCCTCTGAATGAGGTGGTAGTATTCCACATTTCTGCTTCTCAAATCTGGGGAACCTAGGAATTCACATAGCTTTAAAGTAAAAAACTGCCAGTCACTTTGTAACTCTTTGTTAAAAAAAATAATGTCTGAGGTGAAACCAACGACCAGCAGACTCCATGATGTATGAGCCTTTCGCCCACCAGCTAATTTCGCCTTCCATGCAAACTGCTTTCACTGGCCAGGTGTATTCCAAGACGAGCAAAAGCAGACAAAATTGGCCAAATGTTCTCAGGCTTCGCGTTTGGTGTCAATACAACTTTATGAGGCATCAAATGACCTGACTCTGCGTGTATTAGCCTAACAAGCTGGAAGCACTTGTTTTACTTTGAGAGCAATCCCGTAGTTAAATCTAAACAATAATTGATGAGGAGACCTTTTTTCTGTAGGCAGGAAAGTAAAGATAAGAAACACACCAACACGGAAGGAAAAGTTTAAGGAAGTGAGCTTTCTTAGCAACTATTAGCTTTGTTGAGCAAACTTTTTTCAAGGGGAAAAAACTGACTTTATGTGGCCATTATCTCATCATAGATTATTTTTTTACACATATGCTGGATTACTTTGAATCTGTGGACGTTGGCAGACATACAAAATATACAAAAATAAAGATTGAAGAAGGTATGGAGTCGCAGTTGCCTTTTTATATTTATGTTTTCCCATCCTACTATATCTTTATTAATTGTGCCTTGTTGTTCATTGTGTCCATAAAATGAACATTGTGCTTGAATTATGGATAATCTAAACTTTCTAACCATGTATAACATGTCTATATTGGCAAAGTTGAACTGTTCTTATTCTTTTCATGTGTATGGTTGTGTTAATTGGAATACACACAACTGGGTGCATTTCAAGAGGTTTTAATGCTGATTTTGTTCTTTTTTTGATGTAATTTAAAAAAATTAAGGAAAGCAATGGAATCCCACTAACAATACAAGCAACACTCATAACCTAATATTAGTTTTACTTGTTGCACTGTTTTCCAAATGTACTTAAATGTGTCTCATTTAAGTACATTTGGAAAACAAGAAACTAAAGATATATCAGAAATGATGTGCATACCATTCATATGACAGAAAAATATAATTTACCCTTCATGTTTAGTTTTGTTGAGATTTTTTGTTGCTTTAATATTCTGTAGCCTGCCACAAATAATCCTTGATTATGTCCAGAACACAGAGGCTAATTGTGATGTAAGATTCGCAACATCGGGCAGCAGATGGAAATGCATAATGAAACACAGAGCTGGGTTGTACACTAAATTTACTGACAGAGGTGAAGCTCCAGATCACGTATGAGGCATGAGGCAATGTTTGTTTTCAACTGCTTGCTTCACAAACACGTAAAAGTGAACCTACACCCACAACTTGCGGGTGCACATGGCTAAACACCAATTTTAAGACTCCATGGAAACACAAAGTATGCTCATTCACACACCTAATATGAATAAATGGGGATTGGACACATGCAGAACTATTCGGACGCTTCACAAATGTAATGAGAACACACACAAACACAAGTGCAGGTCAGAGTGTCTCGGTGGTGGAGAAACTGGCAGACTTCTTTCCACTGGGCTCAAACAATCTGGGAGCCTTTTCTTTACCGCATTGCCAAAGGCTCCAAACACACACACTCACACACATATGCTGCTCACTGCTTCCTTTCTCTTCTCCAATCATCCATTATTCTGTGCCCTCACAGGCATTGCAGACAATGAGAAGTTGAATGAGAGAAAGTGAAGCTAATTTGTGGACATGTGCTTTGTTATTGTTTCAATAAAAAATTCCCAATGAACATGACAATTACATAAGTACAACAAAGCGGCTTTTGGCAAAGCCCCCCAATCATGCATCTTCTGTATAGATGTCCTTCACATATTCTGTGATGGATCATTAGATAGAATTTCAAAATATGTATCAAGAGGTTGTTTGTGGTTTTTTATCATTTCTGGCTAAAAAGTGAAAAATAGAATTAGGACTGGGATTTGAACTTTGTGAAGAGCTTTACACATCGAAGGATAAATTCTTATAACTGTGTGACATAGACGTAACCAGATTTTGAAATACAAAGTTAACACTTAAATTGGGCATGTTTGTAGTGAAAACCCCAACATTTTTGGTCAATAAACACCCAAACTGTTCAGGGCAGATTCCAGATGCTCAACTAGAATCCAAATCAAAAATGACCCAGACACAGACAGGGGAGGTGGCCACAGAAAGAAAGCTAGCAAAACTAATCCACAGTTGAGATGGGCAACCCAGAGGATGGATTTTATAGGTGATCAGTTTAGGTGGGAAACTAGTCAGAGTGGTAACATAGTCCAGGAGAGTTGTCTGAGGCCATCCCATGGAGGCCCAGAGTTCAGGAGGAATTTACAGAAGATCTAGTGACTGGCTCAGGGAGAGGCCTTGGGCTTTTAACTGAACTTAGGTGAAGGTTGGATTCAACAAAGAAGTTCTGTACCCCGGAAACCACAAAATCACCTTGGAGTTCTCATTGGATAGTACTCAGTACAGCAAATCCAGACGACAAGACACATGACAACAAGGAACCAGTGCCGATATTAATTTAAGCCACTATCAGAAGGAAGCGGCAAGCACTAGACATTGAAAAGCAGCCTGTGGATTTCTAAACGCTTGGCTGGGCCGATGTTTACAGAAAAGATGTGAGCCAGCTGACTGCAGACCTTGTTGTGTGGTAGGCTCCCTGCCTGAAAGCCAACACCAGAGTGGAGAAGCAGGCTATGGCACTGCCGGGCCGATCTATTGCTAAAACAATGCATGACACCAGGCAGCATTCCTGTCGGTGCAGCACGGTGTCCATGCTGACATTTTTTATTGCTTTGACAGCATTCCTTTTTGAAGAGGCGGAGAGGAGCTGAAGCAGTGAAGTCCAGTTCCAGGAGGCAGGATAGCAAATCCCAGAATGGTGACTGTCTCTCTTTCTCCTACTAAACTTGGTGAGTACTTCTCAGCCTTTGAAGAAAATACTCGAAGCACATAATCTCTTAAGGCTCTGATACCTTGTATTTTGTTTGTTCTGGTCCTACAATCATAGTTTATGGAGACAAATTACTAAAATGGCAAAAAGACATCAAGATGTGCATGATGGTGAAGGTGGACAGGAACACAGGAAGGCAGAAACCAAATAATAAACAATACAACAATGGACCAACATGTATTGTTAAGGAAAGAAGAGGAACAGATACAGAGCAACTGAATGACCTGGCTTAAATAAGACGAGGAGTAACTGAAAACAGGTTAGGATAATCAACTGAAAAAAAACCTACGTACAATGTCTTGTTTATAATGTTATTACCTTGTTTCGGTAGTAAGACTCTTTGCTAGGTTAACAGAATTGGATAGAACTAACAATTTGTTACAAATCTACAAAAAAACCTTTTAAAACCAACCTATTCTCAATCCCTTTTAACCGGAATTCAAAACTAAGAGGCTAAATGGGTAAAAAAAATTACAACTTTACTGTGTCATATGTATGACCCACATTTAGTTCAGATTGGGTCATTTTTTACCCCTCTTAACCCTCCTTTCCTTCACAGACACACTAAAACACTGACAATATTCTGGGCCTAGCAGCACTTGGCATTCACTTCATGGTTTTGGCTTTTTCTCTTGCACTGTGACACACACACAAGCATGCTCTCCTCTCCCATGCTCTAAGATCCTGCTCATCAGCCTTTATTGTCCCAATCAAAGCCTTGCCTCCCTGACCGCCTTCAATATTCAAAACTGCAAGATGGTACATGAGCCGTTTGTCTCAGTCTACATAACTGGCTAAAGGAGGACATAGACTGTGTGTGTGTGGGTGTGGGTGGGGGTGCGTGTGTGTGTGTGTGTGGGGTTGAGTCCGTGAGTGTGTGTGTATTTGTACTGAGTTTTGTGTATGCAGGAACACACCCTTCCACACAAAGTGGTACTGGATTGCTGCAAGTTGCCCCTGACACCAAACTTAATTCTCCAAAGCGAAGCTGGGGATAAATATTTCAAGGTCATTCTGTTTGCTCTCTGTTGTCTTGTTCCGGGAGCACTGACTATAATAGGAATATATGCATGCCTAACTAGGGACTTTAGAACAGAATTACACCGCCTGCTGCTCACTCTCTGCCTATAGGCACAGGCCAAGAGATGAAAGATGACTGACAGAGGCACTGCAGTGGACATATAGAACCATGTGTCTTCATTTGTATGGACTGGATAACCATCTCTTCTGAGGTTCTTCTTTAATCTCTTTTAATACTGCTTTAAAATCAAAGAAGAATTTCAAACTACTTCTAAGACAGACTTCTCCATCGCAGTGGAGTCTTGGACAAAATAAAGTTCAGAAAGGTTACAGAGTGTTTCTCGGAAATGCCGCCCCTATTCTATAAACAATATTGTTTCATTTGAGTTGCAAGGCCAGCTTTTCAGATGTATTATGGCTACTTGAGAGCCATCTCATTAGTGAGAGTATTTGCTTTTTTAGGGCCTTCTTTTTGCTTAACATAGATAAATAGAAACTTTGCATTCATCATCTGTTTCTTTTTCATTTTGTACAGGAACAGTATCACAATTTGATTAAAAACCAAGGTTGTAAACAAATATTTCATACTTTACCACTTAAAGCAAACAGCAGGATGCCTGATTTTTGGACCATTTACCAATTTGTAACAACTTTAATGCTATTCTGCAGTTCAAAGAGCATGTATTAGGTATCATTCCTGGTTTGAAATGTCATCAAGAAGCCTCATTTGCAGTAAATGCAACTGAATCAGCTTCCAGCTAAATTATCTCATCAGCGTACTTCTGAAAGTATTTCACATTTCCGTTTTGAGGTTGGAGAAAGGCAAAGGGGGCGGGAGACACTAACGAAGCGTGGTCAAAGTGCGAGCGAGTAGAGACTTTTCTTCTTGGCAATAGATGCAAAGTAATGAAGTTGACACCAGTGTCTACCCCATTAAGCCGAGCCTGCATGGACCATTACAGGCAGGGTTAGAGGACAGCCCAGAGCCACAGGACCCATCAAACACACGCAAATTCACACACATCTAAAAAAACAAGATGGTTTACACACATGCTCGAGATAAAAAATGCTAAAAATGTTTCCTCGTAGCCTTCATTTCTTAGTGGTCTGTCTATAACTACTAAAACAAATCTAAGTATTACTTCACTCTTTTTGTGAAATCCTCTGAATAGGAAACAAAGCAAGAAAAAGGTTAAGCAAGGCTTTCTGAGGGGCTGCATCAAAAAACACACATTGCTTTGACAAGGAATTTACTCTCTGACTTTCCATCGCTTTGTCATGTTGCAAAGACAATTTTGAATGTACTTTATTGGAATCACCTGTCAGAGAGCATCAAAAGGAGTTTATTATTCTGATTTGAAAGTATAATAATGAATTTCAGTTATTATAGTTATTTAAAAAATAATCTGAAAAGTGTTAAGTCCAAATAAATTGAGTCAACTCTTATACTTTTGAGAGCCATCTTTTCCTGGGTTTGCACCAGCAAGTCTTTTGAGGTATGTATCTACTTACTACACCTTACTACACCAGAAACTGAAGAAACTTTAATCCAAATTGACACCAGCTCAATACATTTGGATGAACAGCATCTGTGAATATGAACTTTAATGTTTTGCAGCAGATTCTTAATTTTTGCCATTAACAGAGCCATTCTAAAATATAGACTAACACATCCTTTGCAAAAAAACTAAAAAATTCTTTGGAAAAAGTAAATGTACTGATTGAAATCCATTGCATGGGTAAAAGTAAATAAGTGCAGGTTCTACTTTTCACTTCAATTCTAAAGTAAAAATTACATTTTTGCCTTAAAAAATACTTCATAACCTTTGAAAACTATTCTACATGAAACTGTTCTATAAATTGAAAATAGGTCAATCTTCCTTGTTTGCTCACAGCAATTGTATAGAGGTAATACAAAATAGTGATTCCGTTTAGTTTTGTGCTCAATTAAATGTCCATGAAGAGAAAAATATATATGTATTCTAAAAGAATTCTGATTTGTCAACTGAGATAAAAAGAAACCCATAAAAAACTGCATTGAAAGCAGGGTTATTGGTAGTGATTGGCAAGTACAATAAAATTGTCATGGTTCTGTGTTTCAGCTCTGGTCTAATCAACTGATGATCTCTGCCTGCTCCGCTGCTCTGCTCTCATTCATTCCTCATCAGTTCCACCTGCACTCCTGCCTATATAAGCCTACCTCAGATCAGAAGCTGATGCCTTTTTTGAGCGATTTGGTGAGTCTAGTCCAGCGTACCTTTTTGCCTTCCTGCCTGCCTGTTTATGAACCTTTGGCCTCTTGATTCTCTGAGCCTGCCTGAACCCCGGCGGCCCTGACCGTCTATGTGCCTTGACCTGTTTCTGTACCTCTGACTACGCCTCTGCATTCTCTTCTGAATTCATCTCAGTCATCTGATCTCCCGGTTCTGACCCCTGCTGTGTCTCCAACTGTAATTCTGGATCACAACTTGGATTCTCATTGGTCTTTTGATCTCCGGGCTCTGACACAGCTTTCACCTCCGACAACAAGCAAAGCTATTCCCCTCAAGAGATCTGGTCTGCAAACTCACCCGCTGGGTTCCTGCTCTCATGTCGATCCTGAAGGTGACGTCACACGCCAATTGGCTTCTCCCTTCTTCATCTGGGCTTTCCTCAAGAACCCTTCGAGAAGTTCTTGTTGCTGTGGCTGCTCAAGTTACTGCTCCAGTTACACCTTTCAATAAACCGTTTAACTGTTCTTATAATGCCTGGCTTAAAATCCGGGTCCTCAGTCCTACTCAGTTACAAAAATTGCAACAGAACTTCAGAGTAGAGGCTGAACACATGAATTTTAGATTTGCACCTTAATACACCGTAAATACACATAATCTTCACTTCTAAGTGTTGTCATGATCCCCCTCTGCTCAGGTCTAGGGTAGGCTTTACATGTAAGGAAAGTTGATGTGAGTCATACAATGGAAAATCAAGCAGTTTTTGTTACATTATAACCCTATGCTTATATTTAAACAACTTTGATGCAAATAATGGGTTGTAACCCTATTTTCATTCCTATTTTCTTTACATTTTAAAGATTTAGCCATTACAACCCCTTGTAAATGGCAATGGTTGGCAACAGAGAAAAAAAGTCAGTGAAACACAGCAAGAAAAAACAGCCATGTATCTTTGAAAAGGTGTGTGTTAGTGTATTTGCACTGGAGCAATATGATGGCAGCCTACATTCCTCGCTCAGTCTGTCAGGGAAATATAATTTGCGCCTTCGCTGCTTTTACCTGGCTCATATGCAGCATGCAAATTTATTTCCCTAATAATCCCAGTGCACTGTGGCCTTCCTTTAGGATTAATGACAACATTCCTGGGCCGTGCCTCCACACTGGATGGTCAGAATATTACCACCCCTCCTACCACATCCCCTCTCTCACCTCAGACACCCCACACGCACGGACGCGTGCACACGCACACACACACACACACACTCACACACACACAGTCCACTTGCACAAAGTTTGACATGAAAAAAAACGTGTTAGTTCTATGTGGAAAAACGCTGGGAGATTTGTCCTGCTAGACAATATAATGGGCTGGTGCATCATCAGATTGCAATGTCATTTTGAAAAACCTTGAATACAAATAATGTGGAGAAGGTGGGGGAGAACGGGAAA
The DNA here is from genome assembly GCA_034780135.1 of Jordanella pulchra. Classification (NCBI taxonomy): domain Eukaryota; kingdom Metazoa; phylum Chordata; class Actinopteri; order Cyprinodontiformes; family Cyprinodontidae; genus Jordanella; species Jordanella pulchra. Next base: position 13,251 of record JAUZNJ010008132.1, read on the forward strand.
GGGAAGAGGAAGACTCAGAGGATAGATGGTGCGTTTTCTAATCCAGCACACTAGTTATCCTTCATTTCAGGTAGAGCAGTGTTGCCATAACACATACACAAGCATTCTGGTCTGATTGAAGGTACTGAGAATCATGTGTTGACTCCCATTTTTTTTCAGTCGTTTTTCAATCATTTATATGCCCTAAGTCTGACAATAACCCTAAAACTAACAATTACAAGTGCATATCTCACCCCAACCCTAAAATAAACCAAATTCACAGCTTGTGAAGACCAGCAAAATGTGCTCACTTTACAACAACTGGTCCTCAGTGTGATGTTGAAATCGGAAAAATGGTCCTCATTCTTATGCCAAGACAAGAGTACACACGCATGCACACACACCAACAGTAGAGAAGCACACTGCTCCCTTATTCAAATTAAGTGAGCCGCATTGTGCAGAGCTTGCTGCTTTCCCTGGACGCATCCCTTTTCTTCCCCTCTTCCACCTTTAATTAATCTTTCCTGAATCTTTTTTAGCATCCCTCCCTCTTCCTCACAACACTCTAGAGCCGTGGCTCTTTCTAAGCAAACAGTAAAAAAATATCGATACAGGAGAAGTACTAATTATAACCCCAGATTTGAGTGTAGGTGCATAGCCGTGTATGTTGAGGATAGGAAAAGAAAGACGAAAAAGAGACGGGGGGTAACAATGTGCCAGTGCTACCGCCCACTGCCTGGATCTGTCACAGGAGGCCAGAAAAGGGGAGAGTAAAAATCAGAGAGAAGCAGTAAGAAACTGGGAAGAGAAGGCCAAATTGATGTGTGCCTCTAATAGAGTTTATAAGTGCCAGCTCAGCTTGTGTAGCCCTTCACCTGTGAACAGAGAGCCCCTCCATCACAGGTGAGACCATACAAAGTTTCAGTTGGGACTGTCAGCTGCTGCCATCCAGCATAAAGCAGGTTCACTTCAGCTGTGGCTCTGCACCCTGACAGCCCACAACCGCTGGTCACTTATCTTTTTAATTAGCTTCTCACTCGACCACTGCTTTCTTGCAGTACCCCTCCCTGTGCTTCCTCCATTTCTTTCCATGTGTCCAATTTTGCGCACACTTCCATGAAATGCTCTGTCATTGCACTCTGATCTTGCTCACACTTCTGTAAAACTTGTAGGATAATGCATTATGCTTGTCTGTCTAATGTAATAATTTAACACCTCACTTTTATTTGTGGTTCTGTTGTCTTTAGGCTCCAAATCCTTCCCAGCTTGGAAATAAATATGTATTTTGCACCATGAGCAGATGGATAAGAAAATTAGTCAGAGAATGGATGGACGAATGGACAGATGGGTGGACAGATGAATGGTCAGGTGAGTGGGGTGGTTCTGTTTCATCTTGCGCAGCTATTATTAGATGAGAGGGGTTATATGACTTGTACAGATTGTCAGTCCATCACTTACCTTCAAGTCAACATACTTTTATAACACTTCTAGCACAGAGGCAAATCCGGGTTATATATTTATTGAAAAGGCTCCGTACTTTTGTCTACGTAAAATCACTCAGACATTCTTCTAAGTTATTTGGTTAGCAGCTTACATGTCCTTGATGTTTTCAATGAAAAGTAGGAAGAGGAACAAAAGCACCATGAAAGCTTCATCAGAACAGATGGAATGTTCTGTGTAAATACTTGAAAGTCTTGAAGTTAAGATGTAGCTCAAAATGACAAGGATCACTTTGTTTTCTTTTCTTTGACATAGATATTATTTTCAGAGTGACAGGAAGTTTAGAAATACCAAAACACTATATTAATTGGAAATTTCTGACATCTTTATTAAGAATCCATATTTTTGTGTGGTTTGGAATTAAATTTTTGTTGTTGTTACAAAATATAATAGAGAATAACTAATCAAAGACAGAATGGTATTCCCTTTGTGTTAGATGTTTGATCAAAGGCTCTCTGATTGTGTTTCTGTCAGTCCTTATTGATTTACATGTAAGAATTTACATATCTTTGAAGTCACCCTTACTCCTCAAAAGGATTGTTTCACTTTAGAAAATTTGAATTTATGGACAAAGATGTCTCTTCACTGAGAATTCAAAGGAAAACTTATATTTTGAGAAACAAGGTATCTCCCTAGGACACAAGAAAAAGAAAGAGGGTGATAGACCATCTGAGTTTGCCATCCGAAATCTTCAGATGTACAAAATGCAAAAAATTAAGAGGTAACATTAACTAGCATGTTAACTTGTCATAAACATCTTTACCTGGAAAGGAAGAAAAATTTTTCAAACGTACATTAATATACATATATACCCCACAGTGGGGATATTTGGGTGTGAGAGTTGCAAAAATCAGTAAACAGGCTTAAAAACGCACAGACAAAACTAAATAAACTGAGAAGAACAAACATTTTAAATTTAATTTACAGTGTCTTCTGCTCTACCGCCCACTGTATGACAGATCACATAAAAAATCATGTCTTGAGTCTTTATTGAGAAGAAAAGTCAGATTTTGGTAAAAGAAAAAAAATGAAAAGGGGAACAATGCAGACAGTTGTGACATGAACACAACTTTAAAAAAGTATACACTTCCAAATTAGGTAAGAAAAAACTGCAAATAACCATTAACATCTGGCATCTTTAATATATGTGTTCCTTGGCATCTGTAAGATACAGGTGATTATAACATTCCAAATAAATTCTGATTAGATGAAGAACCTATGCAACCAGTAGCATTTTATTATCACTCATTAGCCCCTTTTCTAACTGAAAGCCCCAAGACTATTCTATCTCTCAAATTGTTAGCTAATATTATATTATTACTAATATTATATCAAGCAGACAATGCAGACAGTGCAGTCAATGTGCAGAAATTGTAAAAGGTTGTGGGGGAACTGGTTTGGAGAAGCACGCTGCATCTAAATTGTGGTCTGTCAGAAATGTAACTATGATAAATAAATACATCAAATTAATAATGAAATAAATAAAGAAGTAACATTTATTAAGTTAGGTTTATATGGATAGCAAATAAACAAAACATCAGGTGAACAAAATAAAATGAATCACTATCATCAATTGGTTTGTTACTTTAGTAACTTTCGCAATCTCTGACTCACATTAAGACCTCTTTTACTCCAAGCTGACGGCTTTTAGTTAGTCTTGAGTACCTCCAAGCTCCAAGCCATGATATTGATTTTGGACATTGAGTATCATTATCCAGGCTAGTTGTCTTTGAAAATTGATGGCGGAATATTCAGCTTTGCTCTGATGTAGGCTACTCTCCTCTTCAACTGCTGCAAAACCTTGTCTCAAAAGACCATCACAAGAGACTCCCACAGGGACATGTGATCCTGCGCTCCACCATGTTTCAGGTCAAAGCAGCTGCATCATGTTTGTCTAGATCTCATCCTCTTTTTTACGGCTGCTTATGAGTCAGCCACATTGAGAGAGTCAATGAATGGAAGACCGTGCAGGCCACAGAACCATCTGGCTGACAAAGCTTAGTGGGCCTGTTGGTAATCTCTGAACCAGACTCAGCAAAACAGAGTTTTTGAAATGTTTTTCTCTGAGTTTAAAGGAAACTTTGAGATGCCAGAGACAGAAGGTTTTCATCTGAGGACATTAGCTCCCCTGCTCCAGTCCCGGAAGCTAAGCTTTCCTGAACTTCAGAGATGTATCACATTTCTACAAAGGAGATCAACAGAGGTTAGAGTCATGGGTTTGAGATGATTTCTGAAGATTTCATATGTAAGCCTCAATCTGCCTCTTTGTGCCTGAATTGGTTCTGGACCCTGAGTCCCAATTAAAGCCGGTTCCTTGGATTCTGTCACTTCTGTCCCTCTAATTCCACAACAGAACCTAGGTTTTGTTCCCTGACCTTAGAGTTCTGCCTACTCGTTAGACTTTTTCTTCAAAATTATTTCTCCTGTGTAATTTGCTAATAGAGCTTCTGGAGAAAACTTCCCCAATCAACCATAGAGTGGTTCTCACAACTTGTTAAGCTCTGAGTGACACCATCCTGCTTCCACCAGCCTCTTGGATTGAGGAGTCTGAAATCAGTTTCCCTGCTCCTTCAAATTCTGAGAAGGCTAGTGATTTTATTTCTGAACTTTTTCTTCTTAAGTTTTAAACTAGCCACTAACATTTCTCTCTCCCTCATAGGTTCCTTACCCTATAGCTGATGGTTTCATGCTATTTCCTGGCATCAGCTTTCAACCTATTTTTATTTACCTATCCCTCTTGTGTTTGGCTAAATTTCCAGGATCTCAGATCTGCTCTTTACAGTTATATGATTTTGAACAGAAGCTTTAGCACAGGTAATGTTATAACAAAACATGCATATTGCTTATCATAAATGTAAAGGACAAAAAAGTGTAGTTAAAGTCCAGTAACTTGGCTTCAGTCACTTAATGTGACTGAAGCCATGCTTATTTCCAGTTTAACTTGGTGATTGAATCTTTTTGAACAAATCTTTTGAACAAGTCAGTTTAATTTACCAATACTAGTGATTCAGTCCACTCCAACAAACCACCTTTTACTTCACAAGTGTACAAGGGTGTTTCTTACTATTCTTTGCCATTTGATCATATTATTGTCTTATCATTGATACTGATCAAACTCAGGATATCATGCTGTCTTGCTCTTTATATAATCCTCTTCACAAGACAATGATTAATCATCTATCCTGTTAAAACGGTCATACACTGTTCAATTTTTAGCCCTTTTTGAAACGACCTCTTCAGGACCTCTTCCGACCCTTCTCACCCTGGACACAGACTGTTTGAGCCTCTCCCCTCAGGGAGGAGGCTACGGTCTATTCGGACAAGAACCTCCCGCCATAAGAACAGTTTCTTCCCCTCTGCCATAAGACTCATTAACACTTAATTCTGTCAGACTCTCTATAACCCACCCATGCCATTTGCACTGCTCT
>JAUZNJ010008143.1:0-18157 GCA_034780135.1 Jordanella pulchra
CTACTTTAAGGCTTCAAACCTTCCTCTTTGATAAAGCTGATAGTTAGAGTGGCTCAGGTTATCCTGAACTATCTCTAGTTATGCTGCTATAGGACTAGACTGCTGGAGGACATAGGGACCACTTTTCATCATTCTATCTGCTTCATTCTTTCTCTTTTGTCCCATTTTGCAGTATTTGTTAATTCAGCCTCTGACTTTATATTCTTTCTTCTTTTTCTCATCATGGTAGCTTCATCTGGCTGTAATATTGTTAAAGCTGCGGTTGGTAATGTTGGAGCACTAGCAAGATTTGAAAGCCTTACTCTCCCCTCCCCTTGGCATTATCCTTTTAATGAATACTAAAACCTGACCAAACACAAACCGTATCTTCAGTTGTAAAGGAAATATCTGGACATTCTTGTCCTTTAGAGTAGTGATATTTTAGGATGTTTTTTTCACTTATTTAAATTAAAAACGCACGTATAGCAAATATAGCTGGAAGCAAATTACGCTAAAGCTGTAGAGATGTTTTAAAATGGAACATAGAGGCAGGTTATTACATTTACACCGACCCTGCAGACCCTGCTGACTGTTGCACATCACTGTGTAATAAAGCACATGATAAATCCAGTTTATGGGACTCTGATAGAAATCCCAGCGCCAGCCACTGTTCTTCATCCATGCACAAGCCATCTTGTTGGAGGACTTCCAGCAGAAATGAGCTGGAGGGGGCGAATGTACTGTAGAGTAGCATGCATGAAGGCCAAAGCGGTCCTGTATGTGTGAAACGGAGAATTAGCAAGTACAAATAGATTTGAGAGGATAAAGTTCACTGAGAGAGAGTGTTTGTGTGTGTGGGGGGTGATTAAATGTATGTGTTGTTCTTTCTTTCAGTTCTCCTGAGATAAATGTTCTTCTCAGACTGATCAAGGAGTTTATGATTTATTCACAAAGTCTAGCAGCTCATCTGAATCCCTTGGCAGCAGCGGGGCTCAGACATGAATACAAAGATGGAAACAGCTGACCGGCACAACAGTCTTCGCTCTAACTCACACAGAAACAACTCAAGGTCCTGTTTTTATTTACTTAGGGCAAACTGCAGGCACGTCACCGTCACATCGCTTTGTTTGTCCTTGTGTTTGCGATGCAACAGTCGTGTAAAATCAATTTTGACCAGCAGCAGCCAGAAAAACAATCTACAATTAGATTTGATTTAGAGAGGCCACTGACTGGAAGCTCTCCAAAAGGATTTGCTTAACGATAAAAGTGCCCTAAACAGCATGAAATATGCACACAGGATAAAAAATACAGATGCAAACTAAACTCTAACATTCATTGTACCCTTTATGTTTGTTTGGCTGCATCATAAGTGACAGAAGTTCTTGAAGTTGGGGTCAGGAATGAAGCCAGAATGCTGCCAAGTGTAAACACTTGTAATAAATACTCATACAAGCAGGTTTATTCTGAACACAAGCAAATAAGTTACCCTCTATTTCCATTTGAATGTTTTATGCTTCCAGATTGAACACCATGAGACCCCTGGTATGTCTCAACCATGGGTCCACGCTCATGTAAAGTAAAGAAACAGTGATTGGCTACTTATCAGGGTATTCTTGTCTTCCTGGTTGTGACCAGTGATGTTAGCAAAGCATGTTTAGGTTAATAGCTGTTCTGCCATCTCTGTCATCTACTGACAGCTTTGTAAACAAATAAAAAATGTAGTAGCTCCAAACTGGTTAGAAATATAAATATACGTGTCTTACAAAACATTACTTTTGTGTATATTTAAGATTTCTAGCAGAGCTAGCTATAGCGCTACCAGGTGCCCTTTATAATACAGTATGGTCTTGCAGTTACTTATCCATCAAAAACAGATGTTTTCAGTTTTAACGCTCCTGTAAAACTTAATTGATCATTAGAAACACTAAGACAACAGGTGCTCCAGACTCCTTAGACTGATCCTGCATTATGTTATTATCATTGTTCAGACCACAGTATTACATCAACCTGCTAATCATTTGGTGTAACATCACCGGCAGGCACAAAACTCGAGCAATTCTAGTACCTACACCTGAACCAGCAGGAAAACAATACTGTCTCATCAGCTGGGATGTCCTGAAAACTAACCAATCAAAGCCAGTTAAATTTTGCAGGTTGGTTCTGCCGTCAAAGCAACAAATGGTGACATAGGCTCACAGAAACAGATCCACACCAGATCAGGAGAGAATCTACAGAAGCATAACAACCTCAGAGGAGGAGCAAGAACTCCTGGTTCTAACATGTTGGGCCTCAGTGTTGAATCTGCACTCATAAGAATTCAAAATGGATGCAGAAACTAGTCTGTGTCATTTGATGGAAACCTGCTCTATGAGTATTTATCATCAAAAGCCCTTTTGAAAGAAACTTTGACTTCATGGTCCAAACCTTCCAGAGCGTCACATGAGGGTTTTCACAATTACTGAGATTTGATCCCTGAGCTTTATGGAGGTCCAAAATACATCATGAAATAAGTAAATGTGGATATACCATGAAAGACGTAGAAAACATCACTGAAATGAAATGATTAAATGCACAATTAAATAATGAAATGTTCCATTAAATAATTAAATATAGTGAAAAATTATCAATGAAATAATTACTTTCTATTTAAAGATGCACGTATTTATGTATCTATTATGTTTCAAGTATTCTGGTAACAAAGTTACATTTTATTTACTAAATTCTATTTATTTTAAATACTATATCAAATAATTGAATGTTATTTTAAAAATGTGTTTATTTATTTATCTAATACATGTTTCAAGTGTTAGATATTTCATGAATACACAACAGTTAAATCTCATATTAAATGATTTAAAATGCATTTAAAGTTTTAAGTTAATACTAATTGTTTAAATGAACGCACTTATCTATTTGTATTGTAATAAATAAAGAGTTTTTTCACCAGTCTGTGGTGCTGTTATATTTGTTTGGGAACCCCTGATCTGGATCACTACTTAAATATATATTTAGATTTTGTGCAACTATTTTATGCCTCGGTGCTGTAGCTAACATTCAGTCAGGATACAGAGAAATCTGGACGTGGAAACAAAGATCAATGGTTTAACTGTGTGTTTCTGTCCAGTTTGCTCGATGCTGTCATCCTGATTTCAGAGAATCTGCAGAGCAGCATGAGACAGATTAGATTCAGCACACAGAAACACGTCTCTCTTTGTAGCTTTGTTTTCTATAGCCACTGATTCTGACACAGCTGGCAGAAAATTAACCACCTGAATGTCTTTTTAGTACACTTGAAGTAAAAAACAACTCATGAGTTGCCAACAGGCGAGAACATGCAGCAATGTAGAAAAAAACAGCAGTACTATGATACCAAAAAGGGAAAGATGGTGGTGAACCGAAATGTTAAGCTGTAATACAGAGGGAATTTAAAAAGCAGATTGTTTTGTCTGCGGGTTTTCCTCCTCTTCAGAGGTTTTTCATTCAATTCCATGCAATCAGAAATTTTTGTTGCACTTTCCAGTAACCATCATTTATAAACTGTAAATAGACATTTAATCATTAATAGCGGTTTATTAATGTTTGATGATCATTTATAAAATGCATCTGAACCATTTATAATATTTAAATAGATCCTATTACCTTTCCATATTAGTTTATCCCTAACCTTAAAATGAGTAGGCTTCATGAATAATCCTAATCTGACTGATTTATATTTCCCTTCCATGTCAGGTTGTTCCTAACTCTAACAACAGTGGATTTAAGACCTGAACCTGGCCCTTATTTTTAATTTAACTTGCCTCCCATGCTGGACTTTCCTTCACTTTAGTTGGCTTAATACCTCAATCAATTATCCCTTTACGTTCTATAAATGGTTTTGATGCCGGTTATAAATGAATTAAACAATAATAAACTCTCTCCTAATCATTAATTAATGATCTCTTTAGAGAGAGATGTTAGATAGTACAGTTCTTCTTTAAAATCTTTCTTTAAAAGTTAAAACCGTTTTACATTTTAGAGCCATTATAAAACTGATTATTCCCAAAGAGCAATGGAGGCAGATTCTATCATACTGCTTTACATGTGAAGTACTAGAATCAAACAGCTCCTTTATGTACGTCTGTGTCATTGCTTTAGTCCTACAGGTGCTGACAGTTTATCAATCGCTGCTGAAGAGACGTTGGCTGTAGATGGTTCCTATAAGGCCAGAAACAGTGACCTAGAAACGCTGCATGTTGGAGGGATAACAGAAGATGGCGTTATTTAGGAACAGCCTAAGAGATTCTTATATGTTATTCATTTCTTTTTAACATGATCTGTAGTTTTTTCAAGTGCTAAAGTGCATCATAGAGTCATTTTAAATGATGTGCCCATAAAAATATACGAAGTAAAGATGGCCGTCACTGCCATAGATCTGTACGAAGTGGACAAACACTGAAAACCAAAGTTGCTTTAAATCGTATTAGAAAACATAAGCCCCACATATATGGTCTGTGTTTAGTGTCTGGAAATCAAACCAGTGTAAATTTTACATGATCTCAATGCTTTTAACAGAAAAATGTGCCTTTAGTTGCAGGAATGAGGCGTCTCTGTTCTACTTTCTGTTGTTTATGTGAATGTAGCCTCACATTATTTAGGCTTCACCGACTTTTTTGTACCATTTAAAAATGTCTTACTGTTAATAAAGTGATCACAGCTGATCCTCGCCTCATTAAATGTGTTGTTTTCTCTGTATATTAACCAGTCACAGTCACTGCTTGATGCTTGGATGAAAAGTTTCTTTACATTTGCTTCTTCTGATTATTGGTATGTAAAGAAAACTTTACTTGTTAATGTATTTTAGACAGACAATTCAACACAAAAGTGATCAGCAAACATTAATTACAAATAAATCACAATCACTCATGCATATTCATCAGTATGACCATTTAGGTCACATTACAAATACATATTTGAATTTGAGCATAATTAGAAACAACTGTTGAAAATTATACCCTCAGATGTGACATTAATGAGCAGAAACTGTCTAACAATGTGTATGAATAATGTCCAATTATTCATTCATGCCACTTTTCCTGCTTGTCCCCAACATATATAAGCAGTAAACTGCCTGCTTCCTGTTTAATTTCTATGCCTCAAGAGAAAGCTGTCAGTTAACTCATCTATATTTCCCACTTTCAGCTATAAAGTTATAGAATTTAAGGACAGTTCCTGGATTTTAGATACAACCAACAAAGCAAATGAAATACATCAATGATAAATGTGTAAAAGTGTAAGTTTCACAAAGAACAGCTGTTCACAGAAAATGTATTTAATTTCAAAGGTTTGTGCCTTTATTCGTAGTTCTGTGGTTTAAAACCTGTGTTGTGTTTCCTTTATATCATTCCCCATCTTTCTGGCTATAGGCAACACATGTTCCAGTTGATATGCAGGCTTGCCCACTTCTTTTTAATGGTTTACAGAGCATTCATATATTTGATCTTTAATAATAAGCATATCCTTTTTTAATGTGATTTATATTAAAGATACTTCATACTTCCTTCTTTTTTGCTTGTTGCACATCATGCAGAAAGATTTGTGAGCACCCTGAAGGCAACATCTTCTTTAATCACCATGAATTGTTCCTTGTTGTAAACTCTAGCATTCCCTTTTTGATATGGTTTCGCTCCCTCCCTCTTTTCTCCTCCTTTTTTTGACTCACTCTGCAATCTGTCACACTCTCTCCCTCCTTCTTACTTTCTTTCTTTTTTATTCTCTCTCGTTCGCAAAGATTCGCAGTGCCGAGGCTTAGGGGTCTGGAGTGCTGCCTCCTTCAGCAAGCTTAGGTGAATCAGTTGCCATGGCGATCAAACCCAAATAACCAACAATGGCATGTTAATTATGGTTATTACTGTAGTAGACTGCTCCAAGAATGAGCGACGGTACTTTCTTTGTGAGGATTAAAGAAAGGAAAATGTCAGAGGTGAGGCAGTTTAGACAACATAATTCATAACAGAGCCTCGGCTGCAGAAGTGTTCAGCTTTGCAAAGGGCTGCAAGCCGCCTCGACTTTTGTGGTGCTAAAACGGAGCGTCCACAAATAAGCTTAGTGGCCTTGGCCCAAGGGGGAGACAGGAAAACCTGCCAATATTTGTGCCAAAAAAATTGGCCATGAATAAACCTCAACTGTAGCTGCACTAAAATCGAATTATGTCATTGGAGCAAAAATACCTTTGGCTGCCTTTGATCTCAGTATTTCCCAAATGGAGGTTAGGAAACAGGCTTAATGAAAGAATAATGTGAGCTGATACGATGTTAACCCTCTGCCTGTTCTATGGCAAAAATAAACGGCAATTCTGAGTTTAGTTTGAGAAGTTTTAGCTGAAATACTGAACCCCGAAGAAGGCAGGTTTTAAGTGTCATCATATCTGTTCTTAAAGTTAGCATCTTTGTTAAACAGACAGTAGATAAATAAGGATAAAGTCACATTATTATGCTGCTTTACCTTTAAAGCTACACAATGACGCTATAAGCCTGTAAGAAATAATACCAACAACTATTTGATTATGACAAATTATTGTCATATAAACCAACCATTCATCCTGATATTGTTAAGAAGACCTTTTTGAGACAAAATAAACAGACATAAACAGACGTGGCGCCATCTACCAGCAGTACCGCTGAACTGCCAGAAAGCCAGATGGCGACTAAATGGATCCTGACCGTCCTCCTAGCATTGCTTCTATTAGTGTTAATAAGGACATTTACTCATGAATCCAATAATTTAACCACATCTGAACACATCAGCAGCTTTAGCCTCCACTTCAGTAAACACCAATGTTCATGCTGTCTGAGAAAAAAAACTTTATTTCCATTTATTTTACTGATGCAATCCTTCTAAAAATGTTTTAAAATTAATGATCAGTTTTAGGAGAAAAAAAACACAGACTCCTTTTTATAGCTCTTTTGTTTAATCTTTTGTTTAGCAACGTTAGCAGTTAGCAATGGTTGGTTTACCTTTAGCTAACTGCTCTTATACAACAGGTAAAAAGTTAGACAGCATCACTTAGTGACCGCCTCCAGGTGAACCCTGATTGGTGGTGTTAGCAAAGCAGGCTAATGTTAGCATCCTTCCACCAATGATGCTAACCAAGGAGCAAGATCCAGTTAAGATTAAATTGTCTCTGTGTTTAGCTGGAAGTATGAGGACAGAAGTTACACGTCATAATGTCACCACCTAAATATCCTCGGTGATCCAATGGAACGAGAAATGTTGATAATTAGCAGGTCTGTGAGCAGCGGCAGCCTGCTCTCTACCTTTCACTCTTTGAAAGGGAGTTTTTGTCTGGCTTTCTTCTCTTATTGAGATTAAATTTTAAATTGAACAATGAGGTCGCTTAGCCTCTCAGGAAGTTAAAATGAACAAACTTTACTTCTTAAGTTGTTAGTAGTGTTTGCTTAAGATTTGTAGAAAGATGTTGTTTCTGCTTAATGACTGATCCTGTGAGGAATTAGTCAACTGTGTCCAGTTTTGGACCTCAGAGAAAAGCACCATCAGCAAAAAGTAAGTGCAGCTTACTTTGCTCTCAGACCTCAAACCTGCAACTATTGCAGATTTGTTTGATCTGGAAACAAATACTGTGATCTAGCACTTCACAGTGGTTCTAAAAAGGACTGTGTCAGCATTCATTAAAGGATTGGTAGCACTTAGAAAAGGTCTGTGTCGGTGCTGCTCTCCTTTTAGCATCAGATCTACTTCCTATATTTGGCCCCTTAGATAACAAATGCCAATGAAATTACAATATTCAGGTGTATAAAAAAAATTGAATAGATTTTGATGAAAGTCACACAGTTAGATTTTAAGAAACCCTGTTATCCTGATTAACTGAGCTCTTAGATTAACAGTATCTGCTGCACTCTCTCTCTGTGGATCGATGGTCTACCTAAAAGGACCATCCAGTGCAGCCCAGATCATCGCAGAGGGCTGGACAGAGTAAACATGTCAATCGTCAATATTAGGAATCCAAACCAAGGTTTTTAAGTGTTTTTTTATTTAAAATATAAATTTGTATTAATCCTTCAAATGACTGTTATAAGGACCCTCCATCTTTGCTTTCTGAAGCAAAATTTTAGATTTTTAAACGGTAGAGTTTGAGATATAGCGTTTGATGCTATGAGTAATAAAAAAAGGCCTTTGCTTTCTATATTAATATAAATATATAAATATATGTGTATGTCTATTTTCTTTACCCTCTTGGAAACTAATGGACCCTCCGGCTCTCGTAATGTACTGTAGCTGCTTCCTGCCCACAGCTCCTCTGGCAAACACGTCAGCTCACATCTTCAAATGATATTCTAGCTCTTTAGTTTTTCTAAAAGGCTTTCATAACATCCATGTTTACCTCAGTGGAGGGCCTACGCTGAACAGGAAGGAAGCCGGAGACACAGAGACACGGAGATGAGAGGGAAAACAGGAGGTGGATCAACAAGATGATGCCTTGCCATTTTCCAAACCGTCTGTTCCCTTTTGCATCTTGCCATTACCAGAGTTAGCATCTCATTGTCAGCTTTCTGGCTAATTAGATCCAATGCTGCGTCTGCGTGCGTGTGTGTATGTGTGTTACACTCGTTGTCATGGAAACAGTCTTCCACTTTTTACCCCACTAACAGAGCTCCAGCAACTAACCACCTTTTTACTCCCACGTTTTGTTTGCTAATATGTAAGTTAAGTAGCTTCTGGTGCTCGTCTATCGAGGGCAACAACTTTCCGTCTGTGGTTTCAAACTTTTAACAAGCACCTGATGAACTTATCTAGAGGTAAGGACTGATTAGAGGCTGATAGTCGGAAGATGATGATGATGATTAAAATTATTATGCAGACAGATATTTGAAAAACATGTGCTTGAGGCTCATGGGATAAAGACCTTCCATGCAAATGGCTAACAGAGGTTGAGATATAAATGTCAGGTCGCGGGGTCAGGTGGAGAAGTTCAAAGGTCAGACCCTTTAACTGATGTGTGTATGGGTGAGTTTTCCCTTTTTCTGTGCGACTGTTTTCACAGGATAAGTGTGTTGTGCGTCCGGGGGGGAAGTGGAAGGACACTAGCAGGGAGGTTTAAGCTGCTGTCAGTCAACGTCACTCTCGGCTATTTAGATTCCAATTACACCTGTCAGCTCAGTCTGAGCCCTCATCCGTCTCCCTCTGAGTCTGCCTGCGTCTTTAAACCCTTTGCACGCTCCGCGTCCCTGTGTTCTACAAGACTATGCGCTCATTCTTCTCCTTTCTTTTTTGCATCTGTAGCCTCCTGCCGTGTCAGTCAGTATTACCGTCTCTGAGAATTTTCTTCTTCACTCCTGTGTATTCATCATGGCTTTAATCCTCTTCCGTCTGTATTACATTATGCACAGAGACTACGTGAGAGTAATTCCTGACAGATTTCAAACATGGAAAAGAGAAAACAGGAAATGAACATCGCTGTAGCTCATGGAGGTTACAGCATAGTTAAAATATGTCCTTTTACTAAGCTTGCAGACTTTGGATCAGAGGATCTGTGCGCATCCAGAAAGTTTGATCCTCATCATGAGATGGCCTCATATTAATCTAGAGGTGATTTCCAACAAACCCTTTTTAAATCACATCTCAAAATTACAGATATGAAAACTATCTGGTTATTTATTCAAAGTCTTGTACCTGTTCAGCATCAGGTTGGACAGGCAACAGGTTCAGGGAGGAGATCCAGATACAGATGTTTTCATGTCAAATTTCTCCTTTCAGACTGAGTTTTACTTGCTGTTTTTATCAAATTGCCTTTTACAATCACATTGTCGTCACCTAAAGCCCAATAAAAAAGCTTGCTTTGACCAATGAAAATGATGAAGCTAAGAATGACTAGAGATCAACTAAAACTGTGTTTTCAAAGCCGATGTCTATAAGGATTATTTTAAAATCACTTTAGCCAATCCTCAATATGTGCTACCAATTTTCATTCATATTCTCCATTTATGTGATAGAAGAGAAACACTAGCAACAAATGTTACACAAGTCTCAAGCAGAACAAAGCAAAAACTGCTAAATCAAACAAACTTTCAACAATAGAGGAGGCTGCAGTAGATATGGCTGCTAAATGCACGAATCAGTCAGTAAACGCATGCGATGACCAGCTGATGCAGATACATGAAAAAAAGCAGAGACATTGGCCAGCCGAGGTACCGGTTCATCTCCACGCCGCCGAGTAAAAAATGCTTTCCCAGAGGTGAAGAGAATGAGATCTGTAAAACGCATTTTAAAAATATTCCAGTTTATAAAACTTTGTTTAAAAAAGAGAAATTTGGATCTGAATCTGTAAAACATAAAAAAATTAAATCTGAGAAAATATCAAAGGCTGTAGAAAATATGTTTTTTTATTAAAAAGTTTTTCTAAAATTGATTTGCTGGAATTGAATTTTTAACAACTGTTCATTTGCTGAACATGTTCATGTTCAAAAATACTGGAGTAAAATTCACTCCATAGTGTTCATATCTCGCCTTAACATGCAAAGTCAAACTGAACTATGGTTTTAGATCTACATTTCTTGAATCTATCTTTATTTTTGTTTTAAATAAACAAATCTCCTTTAGAATAAAATCCATTCTTCCTCTTTCTAAAACGTTCCACCAAAACCATAAAATAATTGACAGGAAATGTTTAATATTTTAAAACAACAGTCGCTACGGAAACATTTGGAAAAATATTTCCTTTTAATTTGAATCAGATCAATAACTTGTATTGTTTGGGATACATGAGGTATTTCTGTACAATGTATTGTGGATTTTCTGATCACTACATGTGTTTGACTGTATAAATCAGATTTTCCATGAACAAAGTGATCATCTGATGACGTAAAAGTTTCAAAAACTCATATATGATAAATTTGGTGTTAAAGGTTTGATAACTGAAAATACAAATAAACTATTTTTATTGGTTGAAATGACAACAAATCTCCCATGGCAGATATTTAATAGTAATAAAATCTGTTTAAGCTAACTGGCCGCAACAGAATCACCCAAAATGACTTTAAAATGCCCGAAAATATAAATGAAATCAGCTGCTGTTCTTTAACCTTTGGGAGGGTCTAACCTGCCAAATAAAACTGATGTAATGGCAGAAAAACAGCTTTTATTTAGCTCGGATAAAATGGCTCTTTGGATTTGAAAGGTTGCAGAAATCTGCTGTAGACTAATAACTGAATGTGCCTTTTATAAAGTCTGGTTGTAAAATGTGCTAAACTTATAAGCTGAAAGGTTATGATGGTCGATTTTATCCACTTACATCAGATTCATGTTTTACCTCAGCTCATTTCCGTCTTTATCTGTTGAACTTATTTAAACACATAATGTCTGTTTAAATATTCAGCTCTAGGAAAAGGCTCCATAAAATAAAAAAACGATGTTTTTTATAGATTGCTGTTTCCTTTGGCTTCAGCCCAGTTTAAAACATGTTACAGCAGTCAGTGATGTGAACAAGATACCTTATTTTTCCTTGGCTTTCCTCCGTTTCTGGACAGAAGATAATGTGCAGTGACAGACTGACAGTGTTTGCCACAATAAGGAGGCACGGCTCCACAGCTGGGAAAGTTTAACATCAAACACGCAGCCAATACAATACAAGGCCAAATAACCTCAAACCATTATTAATACAAAGGCAGTAATTCCAATAGCATGAAACAATGGATGTTGTGTCCTTGAACACACCTCACAATCAGAGTAAAGCCGTTTGGGAAACCGACTGCGGCTGGATTTAGTTTTCTGTCCCATTTTTATGCGTCTCACCTCTTGAATTAATACGGCTGACAAAAAAATGAGATATTTCTGTTGAAAGGCAACAATGCAATTAACTAGAGCTCTCTGTTTATAAAAAGGAAATAAGAAGAATTGTTACCATGGCAGCAGTAGTAAGACTAGTTTCATAATGTGCTTCTAACAAAGGTAGAAGCATAATTTATGGGATAAATCAATAACAAAGTTTAAAACTGTTTAGTTCAGGGTTTTCAGTCAGAAGACATTTTTTGGATGGAGCCGTTTGGCAGGCTTGGAAATCAATGGGAAATCGGGTATTTGGCTGGAAACATGCAGGATGGATGGACTGACTATGGATGGATGGGAGGACGCATAAAAGGAGGCCTGCATTAAAGATGGGCAGCAGGGTGGAGGGATAGATGGATGGACGGACTGATGCAAAGAGGCTGGCGAGGTTGCCCTGCAGGGGAAAAAGCATTAATCAGGACTTTTGACAGTTTGAGTGACTATATCCTGCCTGTCTGAACCTCAGTGGCATAACCCACCCAGCCCTTCAAAAAAAAAGAGGCTGAGATGGAGGAGGGGAGGAAGAGGAGCCACTCAACTGGATTCCAGTAATTAAGGAGTTCCACGGTGGTCCTGAACATCCAAAGTTTACGACTTTTCTTCAATTTCATCCGATTATTTCTGTGCTTCTCTGAGTTCCATCTGGAACCAACAGTAAACCGTTTCCCTGCTGGAAGATCCCGTTTATGAAGCGACATCAAGGCCCTCAAGGGTTGGGGCTCGGTTAGAAACGCCATGAGCTGCATAACAACAACAGGACTGGGATGAAAGGCGCGCGCCTCTGATCTGATGTGTGCAACCACTGGACGCAAACGGCTCCATGAGAGGTGGGGAACGGTTAGCGCGTCGGAGGGCCCCTCTCTGCCGCAGCTTCTGCCACTTCGTAAATCACCAACATCCGGCCGCTGAACCTCTGCTGCTGGGAGCCGGCGACAAGGAAGCTGTCGGCCACATGGGTGCATGAAACAAAAGGAGGAGCAGCTCTGCCAAACGGAGCTCATTTATCAGTTAGAAAACAACACATGCTAACTGAAAACAGCCTCAGTTTAGTTTCAAAGGCTTTATTCTGAAATAAATCACCAAGCGGGTAACATCAGCAGCACAGATATTTACTGACGGAAAGACCTCAGATAATATTAAATAATCGTGAACTTCAACATTTAACTGACTCAGAAACTTCTCTGGTTGGATATTTTCTACCTTTGATCCTTTTGATTTTTAAAGTTTAAGAAGTCACTGGCTTTTACCGCAGCAGAAACTGTTTAAAATTTAACCAAACAAGGTGTAGCGGTTAAGCATGCGGCCATGTATGGATGTCTTGCTCCTCGATGCGGTCGCTGGTTCGAATCCCAGTCAACCTTTGCACAGGTAAATAAGATGATATTTCATCGGAAGAAGATTTCTGATTTAGAATTAGATCATTAGATGCACTTTAAATTAGATAATGATGCTTTTTTTTCTTATTTTTACCATAAATCATCTTATTCCAATTCAAACTTTGTCACCTCACATAATCATTGAAAATACACCTACATTTAGAAATCAACTTATTAAAATTTTTGCAAATACTCTTTTATGAAAAAGGAGAAAAAGCACAACTTTGCTCATTTTTTTATTTATTAATAAACTCAATAAATCAAATCTCTTGTAATTAGTTAAAGTAATAAGCTGGAATATCATTTATAATAAAAATATTATTTTTTTCTCTCAACAAAATGTCTGATAAATGTCATGAAAATGTTCAGCCCCATCAACTCCGATACCATAAAATCAAATCCACTATAATCAGTTTAGTAGTTACGTATATTTATTGGTACTAGTGTCCTTTATTTTGAAAGTGTTCTGACAGGAAATGGAGTGGAGGGAGGACTCTACTGGGTGTGGGGTGAAGTTATTTTAATGCTACCTACAGTCTGCATGTGTTTTATGTGTTTTCTCTGTGTTCTGTGAAACTTCATGGTTTGATGCGGAACATTAGTGGACAAATGTGGAGTGAAGTTGGTCCATTATTGAAAACTAGGAGCATGTTTGTGAATGGAAATAACAACACATCCCATTGTTTAACTGGAAAAGAAATTACAATCAAGAAATAAAACTTAGAAAATGTTTTAATCAAAGAAAAGATTTTAAAAGTATATTTGCCATTTCCTCTGATTTTTATCTTTATTTATTTATTCCTTTTTCATATTTTATTTTTCTCAATTTTTATTAATTCAGAAAAGGTTTTCACAGATTTGTAATTTTTTTGTTTTGTTTTTCTTGTTTTTCTTTATAAATTGTGTTCTTTTTAAATTGCCGACAGATCATATTCTCTGAATTTTGAAATTATTGAAGAATAAAAATCTTGTTTCTAACATCCAGACCAATAAAAACACAGCTTCACTCCTCACTTCAGAGTAAAGCCCGCCTCCAGATATGAAAAAAAAATGTCTTAAACTCAATCTGAAACAATGACTAAATTAAATATGAACAATAAATAAAAATCAGAGAAACTTACTCTCAGAACGTTTTTTGAACAAATTTCTTGATTGCATTATTTTTTAATGAATTTACAGAATGTGTAATTTGTTTGTAATAATGGAGCTAAATTCACTCCATACAACGGAGGCAATTGGTCTAATTGATGCCAGAAAAACAGAAAGTGTGCAGCGTAACTATTTTACATTCATGTTCTTAACCAATTTTTTGAAATGCTACACTACACTTCTTAAAAAGAGCTAATTAACTCCTTTAACATTGCCCCGAGGAGCATTTCTCCTCATTGCTCTAAAGCTGTAGTAAATTTAGACACAGATTTCTGACTAGCACAATGCTTCCCAGAGGGACAGGCCTTGACAGCAAGAAATAATGGCGTTAAGACGTTTCCTGAAGCTGTTTCTGGAACTCAGTTTCTAGAAATCTAAAATCATTCTAAAATAATGAGTCACGGCAGACATTTGTGATGCCTTCCTAAAAAGTCAGCTCAAACAGCGGTTATGTCATACACGGGCATCTATACAGACAATATAGGCTTTTTCCTCGTGTCCTGGAGGTTCAAACAGGCTGTAAGTGAGGCTGTATCTTAAAATTCATTACGAAACAGCTAACATAAATGGCAATTTAATATGTCAATAAAAACAAGACATAAAAGAAACAAACCATGTCTGCTGAGTAATTCGGTCTTTTTCATTGCCGACAGGCATTTTTTAAAGTACTAAATGTGAAGTCATAATTCTGCCTAAAACTCACAAATGCAAAGCAAAATTAAAAAATACTCATATGATGATATTTTCAACACTGTTGTCTTTCCACAAGCATTTTGAACGTTCTGTGCGTCCAGATTAAAGACCCCCAGTGTATCATCAGTCCAGGCTTCTTCTCTTGGTTTTCATGCGCCTGTAGATTTTCTCTTACTCTCTGTAGACCTGACCAACCGCTATCAGCCCATTAAATGACCGTTATTAGTGGTTATCAGTCCCTATGAAGGGCTTCAGATTGTGCCTCCTACCTCCCAGTAGGCTCAATAGGTTGTTATCCTCAAGTGAATCCTAACCCTAAGGTAATTCCTTTTTTGTCCACGGTATTAATTATTCTATTTATGTGTAATCTGAGCATAATTTCAGTTGTTCTTCATCTATTGTTAAAAAAAATGTCACGTCACTCGAAATAAACAAACCAAAACATCTCAAGTCCTGTCAACTAAGTTGTATTTAAGTGGCACATTAAATCCATACTGAAATATGTGGAATTCATTCAGAGTAAAGCTTTAAAACGCAGTAAAAAAACAAAAGGTACATGGTAAAGAAAGTAGATAAAATGTATAAATTAGGTAAATAGTTAATAAAACTTAGGGTTTTAGACCCTTTTTATGTACCAGATCTGCTCACCTGCTGATGATGTCACAATATGGCAATGCTATTCAGACAAACTGTATTTCTCCCATTTCAACAGAATTAAATCTCTGGAGTCTCAACTAATTATTACGCATATTTCATCTTGGTATCTGTACATATTTCATCTTGGTATCTGTACATATTTCATCTTGGTATCTGTACTCCATGTGGACCAGGTCCTTTGAATCACGTGGCGCCTGAACAGGGACACATTATGCTAGCTTAGCATCTTTTGCTAACAGCTACAGGTAGCTGTTACAGTTAGCCAAAGCTCTTCGATCAATTACATATCTTACAGATGATAATTTAACATTGTTGATGACATCTATCAAGCTGCTATGTGGTTATTCTGTGGGATAAGGATTGTTATCTCTTATCTGACAAAAAGAAACAGAATTTTAAAACTGATATGAAAATATAGAACTTTAAAAAAAAGACTAAGCTAATTTTCATCTCAAAATAATATATTTTCAAGGAAATACAGTTTTAATTATTAAATGAGTATTTTTTAATGCATTCAAATTAATTTTCAAATTGATGCATTTAATTTTAAATAACAGATTCAGTTAGGGCGAGGCCAGTTCAGTCTGTGGGGCTCAAGTGTGTGGGACTGGAAGGTGGTAAACCGGACCAGGGAGGAAAAAATGTTTCTGGATTGTTTGAATTTTTTCATTAAAAATACATTTCTATGTGCAGCTTTACACAAATTTTCATTCAAGGGTTTCTTTTGTAACATTTCGACTTTCCAGCTTACAGAATTCCTTTATGCACATAAATAAGCCTGCTGCTACACTTCCAATACTTCAGTGAGGTGTGTTTACTTCCCGCCCACCCAGGGGACGGCATAATATGTTGTGATATTTTAATATATTTATTATACACCCTGGTAGGTATGGTAAATATGTTATTTATTCAAATATTACTCAGACTGTCTTATTGTTTATAAACACGTCCTACTGGCTGCATGTTAGAACAATAACTGAAAGTGTGAATCGAGCTCAAATTCTTATCAAACAGATAATTCTGCACATATATAGAATAAATTCACCACAACTTTCATTGAAAATATAAGATTTTATTAACAAAAAACATTCAGCTCCAAAACATATTTCAGTTTAACACTCTTGACTACAAACTAGTGAAACTCAACTAAAACTAAACTACTATGAACAAGGAAGGATAAACATGGTGGAAAACCATAATCAATAGTATTTCTCAGAGTAAATCAGTTAAAGGTATTGAATTAGGAAAACCAAGGTGAACTTGAATCTTTACAGATTCACACCTTTTATCTGTTGTGAAAATCGTACAATAAGGTCCCATATTTTAACGGGATTGGACTCCAAGACTGATTGAAGTTACACTGATTTCATTACGAATATAATATTACTACAACCTCGCAGGAAGGACATATATACATGCAATATATGACATATATACGCCTTCCCTAGTGTGTAATAGAGTCGCTGTTTAAATTGTTGAGCTTTTTTTAAATTAATGGGCCAGTAAAATAAGGAAATGATTACAGTTTTCTTGTCTAAATCTTTTGCTGAACATCTTTCTTGGTTTTGTTGGGCTCATACTTTAAGCCTCCTATATAGTTTAGTTTATGTGCAGCAGAGGCCTTTCATTTGCATCCTCCCCTTGTTAATACTAATGTAAAAATGCAGGATGCCAGCTCAAACATATGCATCATGACCTACAGCTAAACTTTGTGACTCATGCATTATGAGGAAAACGCGTGTTACATAACAGCCCAGCAGTACTTTAACAACATGCATTACTTTTACTGGACGTCGGCTTCACCTCCAGCATTTCACAGGGGGGGGGGGAATTAGTGCATTGCATTAAATGGTGAAGGCAGCAGCTGTTCACCTTTATGTAGAAACATGAAGTAAAGGACCATTGAATCCACTGATGATTGTTAACTTAGTGTTAAATTATGAGGACATCATAGATATTGGTTATTCCCTGTAATCAACACCTTATTTCTGATTTACATCAGTTTATTTCTTGGATTTTCACATTCTGCTTATATTTAGTTCTAATGCTGCCATGGGCGGTTCTGGACAGGGGCCAGCAGGGGCCAGAGCCTTGATTGAACTGGCACTGGCCCCTGCTATGGCCCCTGTACTGAAGAAAAAAACACTCCATTTGTTTTTCATTTAAATTTCAATTTGAACCAGTTAAAAAAACAATTTTTTTATATTTAATTCTGATTTGGATTTGGATAAAACTCATAACTTTCATTTGAATAACTAAGAAATATGTAATATTCCTAAATTATGAACATGCATTGACCTAAAATTCAAAAAAATATCTATTACATATTTTGCCAAATAATGTTTTAATAAATGTTTTGCTTAATCAGACATCAATAACCTTTAGTTAATTGATTTTTTAGCTTTTTACGGCTCGTTTTTCTGACAGTAGGCTGACAGGAAAGGGGGTATGAGAGAGAGGGGGAGACATGCGGGAAAGGACCACAA
>JAUZNJ010008154.1:0-18156 GCA_034780135.1 Jordanella pulchra
AGAGGGCTCCAGCCCAGGAGACCCACGGCGCGCTCTGCTGGAGGAAAGATGGAGCGACAGGCTCCGGATCCCAACAGATTTGGTGAAGATTATGTGAACAGTTATACAGAGGAAAGAGGAAAGTTTCCTGTTATACAGAGGAGAGCTGTTCTCTTTTTAAATGTTTTTATGCAGCCATTACATGTGTAATTGATCTCCATATGAGTTCAATACAGTAAAGGGAAATCTGAGAAATTAGTTATTAACCATTTATTATTAGAATACAGATTTATGTAGAATTGTAGAGTAATTGTCTGTACATCTGTGCAGGCTGGTTTTCTTTGGAGGTTCCACCAGGAGTGAGTCTTTACCAGGCTGCTGCTGCTGCCGCCTCTAATGGTCCCTCTGTGAGTGCATCTGCTACCAACATCCCTCTTCATCACCTATCCTGAACTATCTTCTATTTCACAGGCTCTCTTTGTTCCGAGGGTGGTAGGCTTGAGTACACTCAATTTATTTATTTTTCTTATTTTTGGACATTGAGTTATTTTATCTTGAGATCTCAGAGGTTGGTTGAATGACTTGCATACCAGAAGGAAGGACTTGATGGACCTGAACTAGTTTAATGTTTAATTAACTGGTTATGTATAAATATTTCAGTATTTGTTGCTGTCAATTTGTTGTTGATATTGTTATTTGGGGTGGATATTTTATGTAGTACTATTCTGTATTAGCTGTTTTCATTTTACCCTCAATTTTCTTGATCTCAAAATCCTTCTAAATTAAGTAAATTCTTCTTTTTTAAGATCTAATAAAATACTTATCAAAATTTCAAAACAGTTTTGTTCTTTACTAAACAAGAACGGAACACCAGCATTGATTTGTCTTAATCAGCATTAATGCGTGAAACGGACAAATTTTCTTTTCCAATTTGTGTGCATTTTCTTCTACTATTTATATTACCATCATGACCTGTGAGTTTCTGGTCATACATTCTAACGGTGAAAAGGGGAAGGAAGCTGGGTTTATTTTTAAAAACTTCATTTTTCAAATTTTTGCATAAGGTGCTGTGGGAAAAAAATAACTTCCTCACCATTTTTTACTGCAGAGCAAAGTACAGTTCATGGCTTTTTTAACCACTTGAAAGCAATGACAGAAGCAGCAATGAGTTTCTCTGGAACAATCCGTGGACTATTTGTCTTTCTTTTTGCAGCAGGTAATGTTGAGTACATTTTCTTTCACAAATTAAAGCCATTACATGTATAATGTTTGGTTTTCTATCATTTATAGGCAGTGAGTTTCGCAACTGAATGATTAGGGGAAATGATTTGACTACTGTATTACTGACGTTATATTTTTGTGTATAATCTGGATGTGTTTGTTTGTGAAATATTGTTAGACAACATTTATTACAAACGGCAACGAACTAAATCAAAAACTGAACCACATAAATCTTTGTGCTTTGTTTAAACCATAAAAAATAATGTTCAACATTAACAAAGAGAATTTTATAACCTTTTTAGATTATTCTATAAGGTTTGAATTTTATTTATTTAGGATCGCTTGTATTTTTTGTATGCGAGTCAGCTTTTAACATTGATAATTTTACTATAGATGGATGATTAATGACCAATGCCAGAAATTCATTTCAGACCAACAGCAACCATTTCTGTGAGCTTTTTATAAACCTATGTTTCAAATATAATCCTTCATGTATTCATAGATGCTTGGTTTATTTTTCTAATGATGTTATGAACACTTCTCAGCTATAACTATTGTTTTCTTTTCATTTTATGTAGAAAATAAAAGCCTGCTTAATATATTTTAAACACAAGCAGTAGTATTGCAAATAATCCAGATGGCATAAAGTCATGATAAATTAGAAATCCATCCCCTTTATGTGGCTTGATATTTTTTGTTTTGTTTTTCATTAAGGTCTCTGCTTTGGGTTCAGCTCAGAATCTGATATATGTTCTTTTTTTGGAAACTTCAGATCAGATCTTAATTATTTATGAGCATGTTATAGACCTTATGTGGATTTCCTACAAAGATTAATTGTATGCTTTAATCTAGAGACAATATTTGCAGAAAAAAGTGGGAAAATTAGGAAACTGCTCAGTGTGGTTTATACATTTTCTTTGTACATCCTAACAAGCAATGAATTAATCTCAAATTACAGGAAACAACTTCTCCTTTTTATCTATTTTCATATAAAAATCGATATAAGTATTCTCTGCACATTAGATTGTTACTGTGCACAGTTGAAAATAGAAAAGCTTC
Source organism: Jordanella pulchra (assembly GCA_034780135.1). NCBI lineage: Eukaryota > Metazoa > Chordata > Actinopteri > Cyprinodontiformes > Cyprinodontidae > Jordanella > Jordanella pulchra. Next base: position 2,260 of record JAUZNJ010008154.1, read on the forward strand.
CTGAAATAGCAGGCTTAGACACTCCTAATTTAGGGATTAGAGAAAACACGGTCTTGTAACTGCATATATTTCATCAGGCTTCCTTAATATGCAATGCTTGCATGAATAAAAAAACACTTAAAAAATTCACACGGAAGGGGACTGGAGAAATAGTGAAGCAGCAGCATTTCAAACTTCAGGAATGTGTTCATTTACTTCACTGTTTTAAACTCAGTAGCTGCCAGACGCTTTTGAAATCTTCTGATTCAGCAGTTTAAACAACAAGAGCAGAGTGACTCAGTATAACCACTGCAGATAACAAGTTTCTACATGTAGACCGGCTCAGCGTGCATCAGGGTTATTAAATGAAATTAACCTTAAAGTCTGCTCCAAAACAATGATGTTTTTTTTAGAATGAATCATACATTTCATCCCATCTTACCTCAGGATTGGTTAAAAGCATTTCTGCATCATATTGATCCATAATATATATATAATAATATATAACCTCACAGTTGATGGAAAGAAAAAAAATTCTGTTACATAAACATACTGCATTTAGCTACAGTTAATGCCAACAAAGGAATTTTAGCAAAAGCCTTTAAACTGCATTTTAATGTTGGCCTATTGAGCTGCAAACTATAAACTTGTTTGGCATTGTAATTTTTCTATCCTCCAGCAAACTTGTTTCCACTTAAGGTTAATTTACCCAGGCATGATTCGTCAGCAGCTAACCCCATGTGGTTGGCTGCTTAATGGACACAGCCACACTGGTCTCACTGGGATGTCCCCCAGAACTGTCTGTAGCTCCAAACACAGCTCTGAAAGGACTGCCACCTCCTGAGACAGTTAGGACCTACTGATCTTTGCTTCTTTGTATTCAGGCTTTCCTTGCTTAATATACTTAATATCAATTAACTGCTGTTTTCTTTCTCCAACACATGGCCGATGTCAGAGCCTGACATAAGAAGCTGGTTAGGGCCATCAAAACATAAAGGAGCTACTATAATAGTTTGATTTATAACATAGATCATTCAGTAATGGAACAAATATTAGACCAGCCTTGTTTTTCTGTCTTTCTGTCCAAATGGTAATCTTTGTTTAAATGTTTGCTTACCTAGTCACTCTCTAAGGCCAGGGATTCAATCTTTTCTTAAGATTTGTTTTCTCTTGCAGTTGTTTCTGGTGAGAATGAATGGTCCGTGACCTACGGTTCATATCAGATTTGTGCCCTTAAAGGATCGACAGTGGAAATACGGTGCACCTATACTTACCCAGACAGCATTGGAAGTATACGAACTCAGTTATTGGAGAGATTTTGGCTTGTTGAAAAAACAAATGGAGAAAATCTGCCAAACATTGCGAAGTCTTCAGAACATGTAAGATTTCAGTGCACAAACTCATCCTGCATTCTGAGCATCCCAAACCTGAGAAAAAGTGATGAAGCTATGTACAAGTTCAGGTTTACAACAAACCATGAAATCGGAAAATATACTGGTTTACCTGGAGTCTCTTTATCAGTCACAGGTAACTTTTGCACTTCAGGTCACTTGGTTTTTAAGTTTGTACTGTGTAACTTATGGAAATAAATCTGTGACAAAATGATGTTTTGTTTTTCTCCACATAGATCCACATGTTAAGGTGGTTGTAAATCCAACTGGCATCAGGTTAACATGTGATGACAACTGTTATCAAGCAAAACAATATTCCTACATCTGGTTAAAAAATAACCTTGAACTAGAAAAAGAGACCAAGAAATTTCTCTTGCTCCCATTTAACTCTACAGACAGATATCATTGTGTTATTGAAGAAGGAAATGAGAGGTTCTCATCTCCTGCAGTGTGTAAGTTTACGTCTCCATATTGGAGCCTAGAAGTAGAATAAGTAATGACACGTCTTTATAATCCTGTCTTTAAATGAGTTGAAATAAATGATAGTCATCTAAAGATTATTTGTATTTTCATCATGTCTTCTCCAGATGCTCCAAAGGATCCCTTGCTATCAGGGGTTCCCTTGGCGGAAATTGTTGAAGGGGATTCCCTGACCCTGAACTGCAGCAGTGATGCTAACCCTAAAGCTAAATACACCTTGTACAGCAAACATGGAGATAATAATGGGGAAAATGTCAGAGAAACACATCCTGTATTTAACTCCATTCAGGTGTCTGACTCAGGACTTTATCGATGCAAAGCTGAAAATGAGCTTGGAATCAGCTTGTCTCCTTATATTCGTATTGATGTGAAACGTGAGTAAAATACCACCAAAGTATAAATGTAATATAATTAAATGGGAAGTTTCTAAAAACGAAAAAGTCTTGCTGATGAAATTTTCTGAGTTGGAACAATTAAGAAAAGGAAGTTGAAAACTTTTTCTAAAATATTTCAGTGTGACATTGTGGTTATTTTAACATTTTTCTTGCTTAGTTTTTTTTTTCAGCCTTAAGACCAATTGAGCTTTCTATAATCATATGACTATCTTAAAAACATCAGAATACCTATATTTGTCACCTAGCCTGGAGTAGCACCCCAGCAGTGTGAGTTACTGTAAGTTTTGGTGTGGCCCATCCAAGAAAAGAATAGAGCTAAACAGGGCAGAGAGGGGAGCGTACAGAAAACAAAGAAAAACCGTTTGGATACAAGTGTTTTTCTGTTAAATCTTGCAAGAATTAAAATTATGAACGCTGGCAGAATGGGGATCATCAATCTAATTTCTGTGAACTACTAGTGTTTCTTTTATTCTCTATCACAATGTCAAAATTATAAAACATAGTTTAAAGAGGGGAAATGTGTAGTTTTGGTTCTCCCAATCTTTTGATTTGACAGATTTCCCAAACAAAAAGAGTGTTTGTTAGTTACCTGTCTGATCCAATTTGAAGGTATTTTGTTTGTGGATTAAACTGTCAAGCAGGTTCATATTCTTATATTTACTTGGAGACCGGTTCAGAAAAATCAAGCATCCATTTTTATTGAGTTCTCATGCGATTAGAAACATATGAATTCCTCTTCAGTCTTTGAACTAACTGTTTACTCATACAGACCGACCAAAGACCTGCACTGTGTCAGTGAGCCCATCAGGTAAACCAGAGGAGGGTAAACCAGTGAATCTGACCTGTATAAGTGATGCTAACCCAGCAGCTCAGTACACCTGGTACAAGCATAATGAAACACTTCCTGTCAGATCAGGACAAGTTTATCGGATCCATACTGTCAGCTCTGAGGACACAGCAAACTACTTTTGCAAATCTGAGAACAGATATGGAAACTGTTACTCTGCACATCTGTTTCTAGACATTCTCTGTAAGTTTACTTTGTAAGGACCTCATGCTTTTATATCATATATATATATATACTTGGATTTCATGCATGCTTATCTATTTCTTATTTTGTCAGATGCTCCAAAGCTTCCCTCTGTTTCAGTAAATCATGGTGAGATCATGGAGGGCAGCTCAGTGACTCTGAAGTGCCTCAGTGATGCTAACCCGGCAGCCAAATACAGCTGGTACAGGGAAAATGACATCAAAACTCTGAGTTCAGAAGCAAAGCTCATCTTTAACTCTATCAAGTCGACCGCATCAGGGCAGTATTACTGTAAAGCCTCGAACAACATCGGAGAAAAGACAACTAGAATCAATATTGATGTTAAATGTAAGCATTAGTACATAAAAATGTCTTCAATTTTTTATGTGTTATACTTTGGCATTGGTATAAAATTATGAATTATCTGACTGTCATTTATTAGGTTAATCTTTGACTAAACCATAATGTTTAATTTATGATAAACCCTTGTAGAAACAACCTTTGGAATAAAATATTGGAGATGTTACTTTTAATTAAAAGAAATATAAAAAACAGGTTTATAAAACTGGACTTGCTGTATCGACTCCAAGCAATGAAATTCCTTTTTGTCTTGCAGATGCACCCAGATCTCTGTCTATTTCAGTTAGTCCTGCTGGCAAAACTATGGAGGGCAGCTTAGTGACTCTGACATGTAGCTGTGATGCTAATCCAGCAGCTATTTACCTCTGGTACAAGCAGGGACAGGACTCGCCTAAAGCTTCAGGGAAAAACCTAATTATCAAAAACATACAACAAGAACACAGTGGGGATTATTACTGTAAAGTCCAGAACATCCTAGGATATCAGAACTCCACCGTATCTCTGATTGTTGTTGCAGGTAAACTTTTTCAGATCTACTGTAATGTTTCTGGTTTACATCTAAGTAATCCCTGTATCATGTAAGGTTAGAGTGAATCCTGAGCTTAAACAGTATTTAAACAATATATTTCAGTTTCAAGGAGAATAGGCATAGACTCAGATGATATCAGTGTTTGCAGGAGTTTGATTAGGCAATACCTAAAAAGAACTGGTAAGGAAGTTTGTTTTGCTGAATCAGCTTAAACTCTCAATCTGGTTTGGTTTTATTCCTCCTTTAGGGCCATTAAAGCTAGCAGCCATTGGAACTATGGCTTTTATTTCTCTGATCTTCATATTTCTCATTTTCATCTTCTTATTGAGGTTAGAGGATTTATTTAACATTTTTTTGCATTTAACCACAGCATTGTCATTTGTGGAACTGTAGACTTAACTAGTTTTTCTACCAACCAGGAAGCGGAGATCCGCAATACCGTCTCCTAAACCTGGAGAAAGACCCAACAATATTGAACAGGTGAGCACCAGTGTCCTCCTCACTAAACTGCATTTTGACTTTGGATAATAACCCATTTACAGCAGTTAGCTAGTTCTTAGTGGAGCTAGGAGTGCTGGAGGGAAAACAAAAACAAACAAACAAAATAAATAAGATATCTAGTCTATTATCAAATGCGGACGTCAGCATTTAATCGAAGTAAATATTTTTCTAAGTAGGCTACTTGCATAAATATCTCACGGTATGTTTTTAACAAACCAAGCAAACAACATATTCAAACACATCAAAACAAATGAATTAATGAATTACCTAATGGGCAATAGAATAGAATAATCAAGATGTAAGTGTTAAACACATGAAGCTGAAAAGTAGCACAAGAAATCAAGAACCAGTTGAACTCAAGTGTGTAGTCAGTGTTAAGTCCCTACTGGTGGCCTGTAAGGTGAGCATCAAAGCTTTTTTTTGTAAAGCTGCTTTAAACACAGATCTTCCCATCGCTTAAGTTACACATTTGTGTGAATTTATATAAGATTTTGAAATGCATTTGTTTTCTGCAGTGCCAACACAATCAATCAGAGATGGGCGAAGACGTTCAGTATGCCAGCCTACGGTTCTTGAGGAGGCAGAGAGATCCTATCTACGCAAATTTAAAACCTGATACAACTGGCAGATCTAAAGAGGAGGAAGATGAGGAGCCAGATGTAGAGTATGCCACTGTGAAATTTGCCACTACTAATCTTGGCCAGAGGTATGTAGCTCCTACACCTAAAGATCACTGTCAGTCACACACCTTAAGTACCTTTTTTATTGGGTTTGTCTCCTGTAAGATGCAGACCTGCTCTCGCAAGTAAAAATGAAAGAATAATAATTTAATAAAGCTATTTATAAACGATTTTCTTTTTCACCATTCTTGTCTTTTCAGAAATGAAGACCCAGAACCTGATGATGATACAGCTGCATTATACAGTGTAATCGATAAAATCAGAAGACCTAAGCCAGACAGTTAACAGGCATGTTGAGTGGACATACTGGTGTTCCTCAGGTTTAGAGGCCTCTCACAACCTTTCTGAATAGTTCTCCAAAGACTTTTTAAAAAAAGCATAATTAATCTATTTTTTACCTTTTGGCAAACCAGCTTTATCTTTATAGGAAAACTGAGCTCTGCTCACCAAATTTGAAGGTAAACAGTGAAAATCTGTTCTTTTCATGACAAAATGTGCTATGTTAGATTCATTTTTAACAAACGTGTAGCTGTCTGCCACTTTCCCTTTGTAAAAGCGGCTCTAAAGGCCAAAAGGTTGAAAGCCCCTGCTTTAAATGTTACCAAAGCCTTTCTTTGTTATTTAATCACCTTTAGCACCGGTAATCGTTAGGTTGAACCAAAATGCCAACCTTTAGCTTGACCCTCTAAATTTTACGATTTTACTGGTAAAGAGCATTACAACAAATGTAGGGAAAGGGGGTGAGATCTGTGAAGTGGACGGATATCTCCTCCACAGAAACAGTTTCACTGTTGCAAACTGCTTTTGCCCATAATACCCTTCAGCTCAATCATTAATATTGGATGTAGGTAAAATAACAAAATGTTCAGGGATAAAGACGTAACACTAGCTCTACAGTAGCAACATCACCAGCAAGGCGAGGTATGAAACAGCAGCATTTTTTCGGATTTTTTTAGTTTCTGTGCATTTTATCAACAACAGTATCTGCTGCTGTGTCATTAATACCAAATGTATAGCAGATTGTATGTGATCATTTCGAATTCCTCTTCATTTGATTGAATGTGAATTTGAGTGGCATCCCAGCAAGTCATCTCTATTTCAATAGGTGTTTTAAAAGCTACATTACTTCATCCCAAATAAATGTCCACGAGTTAAACAAAGACTGATTGTTCATCAAAAGGTAGACTTTCAGTGATTCCACTCTGATAATTTATTTGAACAAATCACTGCACTTCAGGCTCATATAATAATAATAATAACACAACTGTAGAGAGAAAATGTGGCCTTGGGGCCACACCAGTGGTCAGATTAAAGGTCAGAACTGGAAAAGATTTGTCAAACCAAATACTTTCATTTTTTAATTTTTTGTTGTTGTTGTTTCTTTTATCCATATTATTATTTGTACAAACTAGTTTATTACAAAGAAGGCTTGAAACATGTCTTTGGATAGGTTTGTTATCTCTCAAAGCTACAGCTCTTAAACATTTAACCTGACTTCCCTTCTGGATCAACCAGCATGTAAATAATCATCACTGAGCTGAAGAATTTGTTATGCTATGTTTTCAACCACCTACATTTTTTTGTTTCATTTTTAAGCTTCCCCCTTATTTCTTGGGTTCACACATGAAGCAGAATTTCACTGTTGTGATTCACATCTGAAAGCGGTGAAATATTCCTTTTAACCAGTGAAATACTGATGTAAATTATCAGGATGGATTCTTTTTTAATTCTTTTTAAACGTGTAACTTTTCATACTGTAAGAGCAACTAAGGAAACAAGCTACAGCTGTTACAAAGTGTTTTGCCTTAGCAACATTAGTTTTTACCAGTATCCTGTCTGCAATGCAAATAAATGAGTGGAAGGAAGTATGCTCTAATGGGATTTGTGTGTCAGTTTCCCTACAAAAAAAGCCTTTTATTTTGAGAAAACTTCCTCCTTTGAGAGTAAAATTAGAATTGTTTTACATATTACAATAAGTTTACTGCTACTGAATCAAACCAGAGAAATTAAGTTCTTCAATTTGTTTTATATTTATTTTTAATGTTCCACATTTGCGATACATATCAGAATTTACTATCCATATAGTCAATACTGCACATAGTTTCACTTTTTAAGCCCATAGACTTTTTTATTTGGTTCATTATCTTAACATTTCCCAATTTCTAATAAGTATAGCAATAAAATTCTACAATGAAGTAACTATTATGAAGAAGAGTAAGGTTCTGTGTTTAGGATAATTTGCTTTTCTTTCAAAAAGAGACCTACAGTATTTTGTTACGAAGCCTTTCATCATAGTTTTTCATTGTTCTCCAGTCTAATTATATTTAATGGTTTAGTAACTGTACATTCTGATTGGAAGACACAATTTCCTTCATCTTTTTACCTCCTTATAGAGATGCATATGAAGAAATAGTATATAATAAGACCTGCTGTTTGGCAATCAAGCTACAAAAGTGTGCGTGCCTGCTGTTGTGATACAGCTAGAACCTGCAGCCGTTCACAGACAGATCATTCACAGCATCAGAAAGACCCTTGCATTTATTTTGCATGGTGGGGTTGCTGACACACTCTGCATCTGAAGGCCAGCGCTCCACCCATGTGTCCTTCCCCAACATGTAGATAAACCTGGGCATAAATATAGAAACAAATTGAAAGGTTAAGCGGATTATTATCCCTGTTAGACATGTCAATCTAAGTTAGCTAAACCTGGTGGCCTTAATTTTATTTCTATTTTCCACCTCAGAAGCAATTATAACTGAACATGGGATAATTTAGAGAACTTCTCATTAAACTCTGTTTTGTACTCAACAGTCGGCAATGATATTTAAAAACAGGAGTCTGGAGAATAGCTTTTTAGAGCAAAGTGCATTTCTACCATCTAAAACAATGCAAACATTAAGAAACATGTCACAACAGTTGAACTGATTTTTTTAGGTGATTTTGCATTAAATTGTTATTTACACTATCATTTTGATGGTGTAGTGCAGCACATCGTGAAGGGATATCAGTTCATTGAAAAGATTGTCGTTTTTTTGGCTTGACTCCATTTGATGAGTCGATCTCCATCCATCACCTCATAAAACAACTATGAGTGAATATGCACTGCCGTGCTTCTTTATACATGAAAAGCTTATTTTTTATTTTAAACATTTTTCCTATAAAAACGTCACATTTTCTAGGCAAACCAATTTGGAGTATTTTACTGTCTCATCTCTGAAGGTATGTACTGCTTCACTCACTGTTTTCAGAGATCTGTCTTCCTTCGTTATTTAAATAGCATGTTTGTGTGTATTGGTGTGTGATTGGCTGTATGCTTGCTTATCAAAGTACAATCCTAACTGACTGCAAGGCCTGCTCAGCTTAATTTAGAAATTGAAAAAGTTTTGTGAAGAAAAAAAAAAAAAAAAGGTAAAAAAATTGGACACACAAACAAGAGTTAGAATCTGGGGTTGTTGGTGCTAATGACATTATTCTTGCTTACCTGTTGTTCTCAGGGTCAGTGGTCCACTGGTCCTCTTTAGGACCCATAATGAGATACTGGGAGCCTTGCTTCAGGTTGAGTCTGTCTCTGCAGCCACCATGAGACATAAAAATCCTCTTCTGACCAACTTCAACTCCAGATTCTACACCTGGAGAGTTGCAGGAATAACATATATATAGTGTCTCTGAACAGTATACACATCCATTTAAAAAGACAGATGTTTGTGACTCTATGAAGGCATAGAGGTGGAAGTGACAAGATGTGGTGATGCTTTGCTTGAAGAGGGTTTCGAACCAGCTCAATATCATAGAAACCATCATGAATTCTACTATTTTCATGAAGTGAAAATGGGAACTTCTTAGAAAAGAAATCACGGACCGGTTATTAATCAGGAAAACCTAGACTGAGTCATAATCCATATCATAACCTCACAGAAGTGCTGTAGGTTGATTTGAAATGGCTGCTCATTAAGAAGCGCATAGACCAGTCCACAGCTGAATGTGGGACAAACTTTCCTCGGAATGATGTTAGGGGTTTTTTGATTTTTAAGTAAAACAAGGAACAAAACTTTGTTTTAGCAAGGAAAACTATTTTGTTTTAAAATGTAATGTAAGACTGAATCCCGTCTGACTCAAAAGGCAGTCAACTGACTTAACAGCATGAAAACATGAAATATGTTGAGTCTTAATTTGTATTTTATTGTACATTAAATGTAGAATAGTTTTTGAATAATTTACTATGTTCTAGTTTTCCTCTTTACATCTGTCGGGGTGTGTGTGGGTTTGTGTGGGTGTACAGGATCATTTAAAGTTATAGACGGACTTTAATGAAATTTGTATCAGTGGTGTCCCTCATGCCAAGGAACAGTCCATCAAATGTTGGTCACAATCCAGATAATAATATGGATACAGGAATTTTGTTTTTTGATGTTCTAACATACGTAGGTGAGAAAGTGATATTTGGTTCCCCACTAAACCAGAGGAGGGCAACAGTGACTATTGACAGCCTCCACATGAGACTCAGAAAGAATGGAGGTATTTTACTGAAGACAAAAACAAACAAGAAAAGGGAACGTTGTTAGTAGAATCATTTGAAAGCTCATTAATGGAATTTATGTACATTTTTTACCAGAGGCGTGCCTCATACCAAGGAACAATCATTTAAACTTGGTAATGATCCAGATCATGTGTGACTTTTAGCTACAGGTGTAAGTCACAATAGAAGGGAAAATATGCTTCTTAGCAGGGGTCTGTGCTCTAGTTTTAAAACGCGTTTTAAAGTATTACTTTTATAAGGATTCTGGGTTGATTTCAATGCCTAGAATTGATGTCTATTATTTTTTGTCATGAATTTTGAGCATGTAAGGGAGAACAAATGGGAGATTGCATACATTAGTATATCAAAATAAATAAAACCACTACATATTTTGCAAAAAAATAATAAAAGCTAACACAAAACATTTAATTATCCCATGTAAATCAAATGGTACTTCTCAATGTACAAACGTGAGACCATATATATGTTCAGACAGTTAATCAGTATCTTAGTTTTTACTCACCAAGTTTAATAACCTGTGTAATCTCCATCTCATATTTATCATAGTAGCTCTGATTCAAACTGAGGACCGTCACCTGCCAAACTGAAGCACAGAATATTTCAAGTATGAAAATTATTCAGACTTGAGTAAATTACTTTGACAGACATTTTTTTAACTAAATTGTATACATCATATATGCATCAGCTGTGGGTTTGAAACTCTGCATCATACCATGGTGTAAGCTTGCGCAGGCAAAAATCTCTCTTTCGTGGCTCAGGAAATTTTCACCTTCAGATTTTAAGATACAGCAGTCGCCTTCAAAATTAAACACAGTATAATGGTTGATTTATACTCGGCATCACAAGAATGCAATGATTTCCTGCTTGAGATAAGATCACTTGTTACCCTGCGTGCAGCGGCAGACGTCGCTGCTGCAGATCCGAGAGAGTTCCTCCGTGTCTTCCTTGGGGGAGTAGGTACGACTACATCGGTGATCTGATTTAAAAAAAAACAAAAAAACAATAGATATATAAAACTTGAGCTTGCAGCATAAAAAGAAGAAAATAAATTTTGGATTAACATCAACATTGAAACAGATCAAATTCATACAAAAAAAGAGATAAATTACCATGAAGAAGCATTGAATCCCTTTGAATTTTAAAATATCTTTGTCAAATTACAATCAAAATCTTAAAAAAATGTATCTAGACTAAAATATAAAAAATAATAAATATCGTTAATAATTCATAAAGATCAATATTGGTCAAAAGTTATGAATACTTTCATTAGGCAGTGTTGAAATAAAAATTCAAATAAATATTTCTCTAAATGCTTGTGAAGCACTTCTTGGTATTTACTTACCTGGGTTGTAATACTCATAAACAGTAACAGAAGATGGCTGCAGGAGACCAACTTTAAAGGTCTGCTGAAGCCTAAAGATAACAATTTCAGGCTCTTTGTGAGAAACCTGAAAGGAAGAAATAGGGCAAACATTTAGTTTAACAAAGAAAACAATATTGCTTTGTGCAATCAAACATCTTGCACAGTACCAAAAAAGAAAAGGATTTTGTAGTTATTGAATATAGTCTCAAATTATTAGATATGATGAGAAAAGTAAATACAGTCAATGTATCTGATAAAATGCAGAAGAAGAGCTGAAGTTTGAAGGGTTTTGATGAAATAGAAAGTGAATTCTGACTCATTTGTTGTAATCCAGTTAAATAGTTAACTAACATGTTTTACCTTGAACAAATGAATGATCAGGGATCCTCTGTCACTCAGCTTATCAACGATCTGGAAGTTATTGATGTAATGATCCACCGACATTGAGAGCTAAACAAACACAATATATATTTTTAGAAATGTTAATAACGCTGGCCTAAAAAGTTGGGCATCCCTTTTCAACGTCCTGTCAGAGTACGATAAAGTACAAGATGAGCTGCATCAACGTGGGTTTTCAAAAAACTGAAATCATTAAAGCTGTATTACCATTTCTAGGTCTGAGTTTTCTGGGGTGAAGCCAGTGGGGAGACTGATGTCAAGAACCACCATCCTGACGTCTCTAGGTCCCAAAGCCCTGTAACAGATAGACAATGAAAACATTGTACATATGAAAAAACATCAGTGCTGGTTTTTGGTGAGAGGCTTTATTCAGGTCAGGGAAAAGTCTGCTCAAACACATGAACCAACTATCTTAGTGATGGAGTGGGAGAGGGATAGACAGAGTGGAGAAGGGCACCCTATTCTTATGAACAGGGTTAAGCCTGTGTCATCTGCTACAGTTTAGAAAAGAGCAACTACTTCTCCCCATAAAAAAGAGTCAGTTAAGGTACAACACTGCCTCTTTTTGGAGGTTTTCCTTTCATGTCTACATAAAAGAATTCCCAGAACTCAGGAATAATTATATCTCCCTCCTACTCAGAGAATACTTGGGTTTCGCTTAAAGCAGCAGCTTCATACATGTGGGTGGATGTAAGTATTTCATGGAGGGACCAAATGCACAGACAAAGAAAAGTTGCTGGAACATAATCCAAGCAAAAATCTAGAAAACTTTAGTTGATGTTCAAAAGGGTGGGGTGATCTTTAAAAGTTTAATTCAACATAATTTTCAATAAATCCATCATATCACTCAATCTACATACTGTATTTGTATCAATGGCTTCATGTATTAGAAGGACTTACCTCACTTTGATGCTGATCTGGTAGGATTTTTCTACATCAGCTGGTGGCTTTTCTGTTTTCAGACAGATACAAAGATAAGGTTTAAAGAATTATTTATTTTATTAATACCCTACAGTATGATAATATATTGTTTATACTGGATTAATAAGCATATAAATATTAGAGATTTTTGATGTTTGTGTGTCTTTCAAGCAGAGTTGCAAATGGCAAATATTTCTATTATTCTTGGATTTATGACTACTGTTGCATCACAGCTGCAATCCTCTTATGTTGGAGTGAAAGGGATGTTGTCCTTGAGTAAGACCTTTGACTGCATCGTGTACTGATGGCAGTCAGGCGGCACCTGTGCTCTCCTTGTGTCAGTGTGCTCCAATGCAGCTGTAGCTACAATTTAACTTGCCACCATCCGTGTGTGAATGTGAGTGTGAAAGGGTGAATGACTATATTTTCTGCAAAGTGCTTTGGAGTCCCCTAATTTGACAAGCAGCTTTATAACTACAGGCTCTTTAAATACTTGCCAACTCTACCTATTTACGTTTGTGTCACTTGATTTTTAATTTTATCTCCTGTCGAGTCCCCAATCGATTATTGTAAAAAAAAAGTAAGGTGGATATACTGTATAACCGCCATAAGCTTACTTTACTCTATCTGCTGTTGTCAAAATAAACAATTCTGAAGTTGCAATTTTGAATAAGTTTCTTGTATTAATTGCTAGTTCAAGTTCATTGGCTGTGATCCCTTTTGTTTATACCAACAGCAGATGAATCCTTTACAGGATGGCAGTCAGTTAGCTGATCTTATACACTATATAATACATGCACTACAGTGTAACTGCCTTATTATTTAGCCTTCTGGTACTCATTTTAGCCGTTAAAACTTTTTTCTTTTTCATTGTTCTTAAAAATCATTAGCTAAATGTCAAATAAACAACGTTTTCAGAATAAGGTTCCTTCATCGGTTTTAAAATACAATGCAAGAAATGACAAATACTTACCACATGGGCTGACACACAGATGAAAAAAATCTCCCTGTTTTCACAACCCAGTGTTGGAAAGTATATGTTTACCATTTATATTACGTGTTTTTGGTGTCTAGTATTATTAGGGGAGAAAACTCCTCCACAATTTAATTTAATTTTGTTTATTAAAACCATATTTTCCAGCAGCTAACTGTTCTAAATAAAATAAAAAAACCTAGTAGGCTGAGTATGTGAGCATTTATATGCTGAATATAAATAGTATAGCCTGAATGTGTGAGATGATGTGTTCAGTTACCGGTGGATTTTTCTATATCAACGCTGAGCTCAAAGTGCCTGCAGGGTGTTTTCTCTTCAATTTCATGTAGCTGATTGTAATGAGTCACAACCTAAGGAGAAAAAAATCAATAGCGAAAATAATTAAAAACGTGTTATAATAAATATGCTTTAAATTTAAAACGTATGGGTTAAACAAAGTGGGGTTTTTTTATATTTTAAATGCAGCAAAAGGAATTGTTCAGTTCACTGCATGTCAGATTTGATAAAAAGGTGAATCCCCCTAAGTATCTCTGTTGTCTTTTCCCACCACCTTTTTCCCTACAGACAACATCCCACCATGCCTGGATACATCAGTCTGTAAACTGCCCACCTTTTTTTGGCGACCTGATGGAGCTCATCATATGTAGCAATTGGACAAATGGCAACCTAAGCAGTGATTCCTGTGATTCTGCAGGCTATGAATTACATTTATTCATTTTAAACTGTTTTATGGTAATATGGTTGTGTTGTTGACCACTCTTTTCAAATCAATAAATTATCACTGGTCTTATTTAGTGTTTCTAAAACCTGAATTTTGAGATTTTTATTAGTGTTAAATCATAATTATAAACATAAACAGTAATAAGTGTTTAAAATACCATATAATCACACTGTATGAATGAATCTGTATAGCATTTGGGGTTTCCCTCTAAACTATGACCTTAAACTTTGGTTTACAGTTCTAGATCACTGAGATGTACCTGCATACAAAGAAGGTTGACTTCCTAAATATGGGTTCATACCTCCAGTATTCCTTGCCCATTCCCTTGAGCCACCACTTCCATGTCCATACCAGCAGGCAACTACACAGAAAGTGCAACAAAGAAAAAGAATTTTAAAACAAAAAAGAAACAGTATTCGCTACCCTTTTGATTGAAGATAAATAAATTTTGTCTTCTGAGATTACCAACAATTTATTGTTTGCTTGTTTGTTTTAATCATGCAGTTACACAACTTACTTTAGAAGAGCGAGCAGCATAGGCTGTGTCATGGTTAAAGTGGTAACGAATATCCCTGCGTCCCGCCATCCTGATGTCCACATTCAGACTAAGATCAACAGGAGGAGGTTGATTGATCATGTATTCTGACAAAGCCTGGAGCACCACCATGGTAGACTGCAAGAGGACATGATATTTCATATAAGGAAACAAAACTGTCCACGTCTGCACACAGTTAGGCCCAATCTTTTTGTGATTTCGATTTATAATCATTTCTTTAATTTCACCAGGTTTTTTTCCTAATAGAAAATTACACAACTTCAATTAATGTAATATACATCATTATGGATGATTAATAAGAAGGTCATAGTTTATCCATTTTTATTTATTTTTATGTCCCTCTGTGGTGTAGCAGTATATGTCTGCATCTTTGATACAGATGTCCCAGGTCAGATTTTGGTTTCATTTGGAAGGGCATCTGGCATAAAACTCTGAAGGTCTGCGAGCAAACGATGACTATCTAGCGACCCCCACAAAAAGAAGCAGGAAAATAGACTCATACTCTATATTCTTCATAGAATTTATCTCAATCTTTCTCAAAAATTTCCATGCTGGCCAGATTTTTGCATTTTTCCTCTGGTATTTTTTTTAATTATTTTATTATTTCTTATTTTTGGTAGGAAATATACAAGTGTTTTAAGTTGGAAGGCCTCATTGCCATCACCCTAATTTGTAGTAACTTCCACAGATTCCTCACAAGATCCAACATTGGACCTTGTATAGTACACTCCAATTTATTGACGTTATTTCCAGTCAGAATAAACATGCTGGTTAAAAATATAACTTTTAATCAAAATCTGGTAGATGTATTATTACCTGTGGGCATAACCTTATAGATCAATATGCATACATTTGTTAAAAAAAAAAACAAACAAAAACTTTTTTTCATTATAAAATATCAATTGCATCCAGTTGTTATCAGCATATTTATCCATTTGGCAAAGCTCTCCAAGCTAAAGACCATCTACCTGCTTGTGATGTTTTCCAAACTCCTTAGCATAACTGAAGGGCTTCATCGGTACCTGCAAGGGGAGAGTTTGGACCTGGGTAGAGCGGCTCAG
>JAUZNJ010008175.1:0-12053 GCA_034780135.1 Jordanella pulchra
TTCTTAGGATCAGTAACAACAGCCTCCTAAATGTTGTTAAGAGGTGTGAGTTGTCTTTCAGAAC
Organism: Jordanella pulchra; assembly: GCA_034780135.1. Classification (NCBI taxonomy): domain Eukaryota; kingdom Metazoa; phylum Chordata; class Actinopteri; order Cyprinodontiformes; family Cyprinodontidae; genus Jordanella; species Jordanella pulchra. The sequence goes on from JAUZNJ010008175.1 coordinate 65, forward strand.
TGTAAATCTCACTTTCAAAGGAGTGCTACAAGTTTTCAGTGAGACACAAGTGTGACAAGGAAGGGAGCCTTGTGTGTAATTTATATTCTTTGTGACATTTTTTGGCTTGTCAAGCAGCAAAGTGTTTGGATAAGTACACTGGAACAAAGTGATTGATCACCGCTTTTGCTTAGCACCATATACTTCTTTATGCTCTATTGCATGGCTAAAGCACCCCCTTTAAACTTTGCAGCAGGACTTACAGTAGATTTTTAAACATATTAAACTGTAAAAGACAAATGATCTCATCCTAATGATAGCAGTTGACAATAGTGACCCATCTTGCACTTCTCTGGTCTTCAAGTCAAAGCAGTTCCCTGTGTGTGCTTGTGGTTTTACCCCTTGCTCATCCATCTGCCTTTAAAAGATTGGCCCTTAGATATGATTGGCCTCATCTTGACCTACTTAAGTCATTTCAGATGTCTTGTTTCAAAAAAGAAAAGAAGACCAGAGTTTATACCAGCTTGTCTCAGTTTAATATATATCATCCTTTATTCACTTACAAGATTAGAGTGAACCCCCTCCCTCCAAAGCATGTTCTGGTTATATGTGGTACTTCCATATTTAGTGCAAAATCATGCAAATCCTGAAACACTGAGATGTTATTTCCATGCTAAATCTGGAGCATCCATTTTATCTGAGACCTGGATTTAAAACTTTATCCGCTGGCAAGAGGGCTCCGTGAGTAGCAATAATTGAGGGAATATTGCCTGTCTTGAAGAGCGAGCCATGCTTTTACGTGAGGGCCCAGAAAGTCATTTCATTTTTCTGCCTATTACTTTTTTCCTTCGGTGTCCTCATCCTCTTTTTTTACCCACCATTTTTGAATCAAAGCGATGTTGAGCTAGTGCTTTGAGACTGGCAGATTGAGATGTGCAGTTGAGGGACAGTGGGAGGAATGGGGGAGTTAAAGCGAGGAGAGATCAGTGGGACTGATGTGACTGAAGGAATTGCTTCCAAAAAATGTGATCGTAAAGAAAGGGGAAGGGGACATTGATGGGAGTCAGCAAGTATCAGCATTTGAAAGGTCAAGGGTGTTATATACCATAAATCATACTTGTTTAAGTTCTGTTGTCAATATAAAACGTGTTGTGAGACTCCTGCTTCCCCTAATAGCTCACACCTTCCTCATCTGCTTTTAACCCTTTCTAGTAAATCTTCATGCCTCTTCCACCCCCCTGCTTCACTGATTATGCTGACAGTAATTTGACAGGCACCGGTTTGACAGACTCGAAGGCACCAGGGTAAGCGATTGTCAGGCATGGTGTTGTTGGGCAGCTGCTTGCTGGCTGAGGAGCTGCCAGAGAGATTGGGAAGTGAGTGGTCAGGGGATTGATGGGGACGCAAGGGAGAGCTGTCGCCACGGTGATGCGATGGAGTGGCATAGACGGCCTGGTTGGTGGATAACGTAACCTCAGCTCAGCCCAAGATTGTGTCACTGCTTAGATTTCCACTCATCGGTCTCCTAATAGACAAGCCTGAGACACCTCTCGTACAGTTGTCTTAATGTAAACCTTTTTTCCACTTAGCTCAACAGTAATATATGTCTCTAAGAATTTTATTTTTATTTTTTATTTGCCATGGGCAATTGGTTGTATTAATACTATTTAAACTGTACAACCCTTAGTGTTTTTATTGGGATTCTTTGTGAAAAATCAACAGAATATCCAAGAGCATATTTGTGAATTGCAGGTAAAGGGATACATCAATTAGTAAAACGAGAAAAGTATACACATAGGTTAATAGAAACAGATTAATGAGCAAACATCATATTGATGACTAATGAATATAAGAAACACAACAGGGAACAAGTTATATAGCAGTTTAAGATAGGATAAAGCAAAAAAAAAACAATACCCCATCAAGGGCATTGCCAATATTTGACAGAAGGGAAGAAGAGTTAGGTGCCCAAATCAAATAATGTTTGCATACCTGCAGTGTAACCTCTGTATCTGTTACACTCCTGTAATTTGTTTTAGACAGATCATAGTCTGCTTAACTTTTTTTGAATACCTCTAGAAATATTGACTGATCTTTAGTAACACATATTGCCTTTTTTACAACTTTTATCAGTTAAGATAACAACATTATGATTCAGCGTTATTAAGCACTAAAGGATCATCTCAACCAATGTCACTGAGAAGCCAGTTGTCCTCTGTTTTACTCCTCTCTTCATCCTTTTTTTCTTTCTCTTTATTACAAAAAACAAAACAACAATAAACCTCTGTCTCACCGTTAACTATATTGGTATTTATGGTGGCATATTTAAAAAAAAAACAAACACATAACAATATATACTCTTAACATGAAAAAAAGAAGCATGCATTTAGTTTATAAAGTCCTGCCAAGTACTGTACAGTACGTGTGGTGTTTATGATACACTTAATGAGATTACATGGAATTTGAAATGTTCAAGCATCATCATGAGAGACTGTATGTTTTAAAGACCTTATTGTCACTTTGTATATTTTTAACATATTTAGGAATTTCCTTCTTCTGTGAGCATCAACAAATAAGAAAGTAGGCAATGCAATCAATTTCACTTTCAAGCATTCTAGATGCTGATTCTTATCAGCCATGACAGTGTATTTTCATTGCATTGCACAAGATTAAAAAATCTTATTTTTAGGTAATTGCTGCAGTGCTCATGCAGCAGATTTTTTTTACATGTCCAAAATGCCTTCAGCAGCCTATTTATGTTACTGCGTTAAATGCAAAGTTGTTGGTAGAGTTTTTTTTTTTTTTTTACAGAAAAAATCATTTTCTTTTATCTTGCTGAAATGCAGTGCTTGAAACTGGGGGTTTAGTAATGAGTAGCATTTATAAAACATTAATCTTAGATACTCAGTAATAATTTGTATATATGTGTTCATAAAAATACATTTTTTTTGGTTTCTGCAGGCTGTAATAATAAACTTCCTCTCATTTTTCCTATTAACTAAACAAACATATAATGAGACGTGTTCATCATAAAATACATAATGCAAGAGCAAACATCTTTAAAACTTATGTGAGTTATTAAAACCTAAACATCACCCATTGCTCCCAAAAAAAAAACAAAACACAATATTTTTGTACAAGTAAAACAAAACAGTAGAATATGAGAGTGTTTGTTTTGACTGAGCTGAAAGGCAAAGTGCAGAGCTTGAGTTCTTTGCTGGTTAAAGCCAGAATAGGGAAGCCTCCCCAAAGTACATATTTATGTAACTTGTTGAAAGATGGCCAAGTCAGAAAATACAGAATCACAAACATGAAAAACATAAACACATAAACATTGAACACAGTGGATCTCTGAGGTCTAAATATTGCTCATCACATTCATGAACTCCGTTGCTTCAAGCATACACATGCAGCAGATGCCAACCTGGCTTGATTTCACAGTCTAAACTCACATATACAAATGCACACTCCAAACGTGCACTAAATATAAACTAAACAGTCTTGACATCAAACTCAAAATAGTCTGAAACATAAATATTTAGGATTAAATTAATTCAAAAAACAGAAATGTATGTTTACTCATACATTGCATTTATATTCTTTCTTAGGGAAAAAGCAACCAACCATATTTTTTAATTCCCTAATTCTAGTTTACACTGTTGCTGATTGAATGTCGACTTTTGTTCTCAAGGTCTCATGTTTATAAAAACTGAAAGGGTTTTGTTCAGGTCACAAAAGCCATGAAAACAACCCAAAATGTAACATGAAAGGATAATAAAAAAGAAAAAAAGGTGGTTATGTGTTTTTTTATCTATCATCAGCAATAACCTAGTAGTGCTGTACCTGTGGACACATCAGAGGGGTTTATGGGATCTTTATTCCTGATTGCACCCTTGTGAGCTGACAACGGCATAAATCTCTGTGGTGCTTTAAGCAGCAGCATATGCAGCTATGAATTGCTTAGTGAGGTTGTTACACTGGAAAGAGAGAGGGGAGAAAAAAAAATCTTTCCGACATAAGTCCAGACTGCATCCTCCTCCAGAGAATTCCCTACAGCCTCCACACTGCACAAAATGTATATAAGAAATATTACTGAAATGCACTTGAGCATTAAATCTTATTGTTGTAAACATATTGAATTATCAAGTGACACAATTTTAAACTTTAAACAAAACGATGCTTCAGGCCTTTTAACTTTGTTACAAACTGATAGACATATTAAGATTAGACTGATTATTAAATTTACACTGAGGCAATTTTATTTTCTTCTGCAACTAGAGACACAAAGTTTGGAAAGCCTCCACAGAATTGCTTTCTTATTTACAGACATAACTTTAGTATTACTGTTTTTTTTTAATTACATATTTTATGGCCTTTTATGAAGAGGGCATTTATGCTGAAATCTTTCTGAGAGTTATTTTATTATCATTTCTCTGCAGAAGCATGCGCTGATGTATGCAATGGTGGTAAATAGTAAATGGCCTGTACATAAACATCACTTTTTCAAGTCAGGAGACTTGACCAAAACGCTTTACACTATATTATGTTAGTCATCCATTCACACAGATGATGGCAAGCTACATTGCTGCCCTGGGGTTCACTAACAGAAGCAATGATCATGCTTAACAAAATTACTATTTACCTAATAATGAGTAGGATCTCCTAAAGTTTTGATACTGAAGAAAACATTTTAATGTTTAGAAAATAATTTTATTTTGGGGTTGGTTTTGGTTTATTTATTGTGCCACTGAGCGCTGTAATCTCACTCTTTCTTGCTCACAATGTGTCTGGTACGTGCTCAACTCATATTTTTCTGTGCATGCTTGCCCCATTTTTGAGCAAGATTGGCTTCGTCTCTGCACTCACTCGGCGTGATTTCTGCACGCATTTGGCCTGATCCCTGGAATTAGGTTGGAATGACAGCTTTAGAGAATAATGGAGTTGCTAATGGCGTTACTTTTTCAGCAAAGGAATAAACTTACAAATCACTTTTTTTTTTTTATTATGGTAACCCCATTACATTATCTGCAACAACAAGTCATGATACCACAACTCAATTAAAAAAAAAACTAATTTTTGTTAAAGCACAATCTCTGCTTTAGGAGAAAACTTCTTTTCATTTTTATTATTTTTAGGTTATTGGGTAAACAAGAGAGGTAAAGTGTATGCATAAGTGATACTGATTGCCTGGAGAGGTAGTATAAAGTGGGTAGGTATAAAATGCACAGACTAAGACAAACAACCACCATGATTGTGGAGAGCTTTCCCAATTTAAATATAACTTTCCTTAACTGGAAGTATAAATTCTATTTTATGCTCATTGAGTTCAAAGACAAAAATGATTATGATTTACTCATTTTGCCAGAACAAAGCAACTCCAGTAGCATCTTGGGTCATCCCATCATTCCACAGCCTTCATGGCTGGCATTACAAGGCCAAATAAAATACATGATTGATAAAAGTAAATAATAGATATATACATATCACAATTGAGCTAACAGTTTAATTTAAAGCAGGGAAGTCATCCAAATGTATTGAATGTCAATGCATAGCTACTTTGCAGTATAACTAGTTACTTTTTTAAAAGTAAGATAACCAACAATCCTACTGATAGAGAGTAACACTAATTGCTTTCTAATAGTTTTAACCTCTTTTCTAACATTGCCTATAACTACTCCATTAGATGGAGATCTTGGAATCCAGATCAAATTGAACAAGAGAAACTTGGTTTGTTTTTTTAAATCAGTCGTTTGTTTTGGTGACAGGACGCATTATTCTACAAAACTATGCCACGGCAGCCTCCAATGCATCTCAAGACCTTTCTTTCAGAACCTATTTTATGTTTTCCATTTAGCTAAAGCATCAAGTGTTTAGGGCTGGAGTGCACAGGCCAACCTTTGCCTTCGGTATGCAAATAACAATTCCTTCCTGAAAACCCATTAATGTATACCAACCTTAAGACTAAAAGTACCCTATGATAGCTGCAGTTTCAGAGATGCAATGACCAAGTCTGTCCAGCCATCAAAATGTGGCCCTTGTGAAACAAAGTGAATCTTTTGGGTCATCCTTTTTCCCTCAATCAATGGTGTTGAAAATATGTGTTGGTTAATTTTCATATCCTTACCCTTCCACTGTTGGACACTTATCTGAGATCTGATCATAGGAGGTCCAGGAGAGACACTAGGAGATTGCACTTGCTACTGCGATGTCATATTCTAATGCCAGAAGAGACGTGCCTAAATATGTGTTGGCTTCTAAAAGGCCTCCTAATAAGACGTCTGAGCAAGTGGTTTTCAAAGAAGCAGCAGTTCTACTTCGGGCTCCTTTTCGATGAAGGAGCTTTTCTGACAAAGTCAAATGTGAGCAAAATTGATTTCTAATGCTTGAGTACTGGGCTTCTTGCTATGGTCATGAACCATGACTCATGACCATGGAAGAAGGTCATCATATAGATACATGGATGAATCAATAACTTATATTTTTACTTCAGCGCCTTTACAGATTAGTATCAAGGATTGCATGAGATCTATACTAAAAGTGTGCACACCCCATAAAGCTAAAAATGGTATACACAAAAGATATGTCAGATCTCTCAAACCATGTGCATATGCAAAACCAATTCTCTTGATAAATCACACTTATGTGTACAAGGCACCTTATCATGCACGGCCCTCTACACACCCACATTCATCTTATGAACCTTTTTTTATCTATGTGACAGGTCCATATTCATAGATTTGCCTCATCAGTGCAAACCTATATCACACTGCAGTAATGATCAATCCATCCGAAATCAATCCATTTTTATTCATATAAAGTAAAATTTAATGTCTGAAAAACAATTATAACCTAATCGGGCTTAAATCCCCCACCTCAACATCTGTGTCAGTATTTTTCCCTATCTCTAAAATCTACGTACGTAATGGCCTGAGTTGGCGTGAGAAATTGCACATTTGCACATCAAATTTGATTTTTTTTTTAGATCAAAACTTTTGCCTGGAAATTGGCGTATGCATTTTTTAGGCCTCGTTTTGCCTGTACACATGTTTAATAAATGATTGGCCCTCCTCATATGATGATCAATGATAAATGAGACCCCAGAAGAGTACCTTTATTATGAAAAACAAAGCACTGGTCTGTCCGATTAGTTCATCTCCTATTCCACCCTTTGGTCACACGCAAAAAAAAAACTATTTAACACTGGAACTGAACCACACGAGGCACAGACTGACCCCTGACCTGAAGAAAGTTCTCGGCTAGAACGATGACCTCAGACTTGGTCATGCAGACCTCATCATGGCTGCCTTAGCATACACAATACTTAAGTATTTATGTGTGAATCAATAATGAAATATCTATACATATGATTCCAAATCTTTATGCTCTAAAATTAGATTTTACATCAAATTATGATTGCTTTTAATAGTTATTTGTCATTTAAGATAATGTATATCATAGACAGGAAAACTATAGAAGGAAAAAAAAAACAATTAATTCTTTGGGAAATGCAAACTATTTTCTTTTTGCCTGTGTATGTATGTGATTACAAGAACAGCTGTTCATTCACTAACTCACACACAAAGTGAAGGCAGAGCATGAACTGAGTCATGTGTGGAGCTATTTCAGCCTGCAAACAGCAAAGACTTGGTTTGTGATCTTTGTTGAAGAAAGATAAGGAGTTGTGACAAGACAACAAATATTGTGAAACACCTCAGGTTAAACCACAACATAGAGTATGAGGCCTTTATGATAAGCCAGACAGAGGAAGGGAGCAGTGCGTCAGGTGCTGCTATTAGGGCAAGACATATGTCTCTGGGGGAGTCGTTCTGTTCTGCAGGCTGGTACAATCCAGCTACAGAGGGAGAAAATGCGGAGCTTTGAGTGGCACTAAGCACTGTTGCTGTTGTTCCTGCTGATGTAAACTGTTATGGAATAAATAAAATACATACATGCTTTAACAAATAGCTAAATGAGTTTAGCTTGGGGTAATAATGTGTATATCACTGTGGTCATCTTGTATAGGCAAGAATGGCGAGATTATTTCCAGGGGATTTGGTCTGTTAAAGTGAATGAGATTAAAAAGGTGTCCCATTCAAATTATACAAAGCAATTGTAAAATAACATCTATGTTAAACTTTAAAAGTTTAATACTAAATACCAAAAATATATTTTTTATCCATCAAATGCATGTATGTTTTGTCTAATTTGCTGTACATGAAAAAATAATTTTTGAAAATGTAGGTATTGAGGGTTTTGTTCATTAATTGTGCCATTTAATTATGTAAACAAACATTTCAGCAATGATTTTAATTAGACTCAACCATTATTATAAAAAAATATTTTTTAAACTGGTGTCATTGAACTTCGCTATACTCCATTGCACTATCAAGATCCAGCACTGGAGATTCAAAATAAAGGATCCTGTATCTTGGAAATTATTTTGATGTATTATTTTATCATAAGAAATTAAAATAGCACATTGCAGTCAAAGCTATTGTATGTGTTTCAAGTTTAAACATAATTAATTTGAGACTTCAACAAAACAATGTCATTTAAATAAGCTGAGAAAGGTTTCTTTCTGTTTTTTACAGCTGGCATTAGATTAGATTAGATTAGATTAGATGAGTTTTATTGATCTCAATAAAACTCATTGCATTAATTTGGGTCTTTTTGTCAGCACTTTGATTTGTCCAAAAATGTAGCTTTTGTTCCAATGCTAAAGAGGGCTTAAACCTTTTGCTATGATATTATTTGACTTTTGAGTTTTTGTCACTGGTACTCACACCTATTCTTCCTAGTGCACAGTTAAACCATAGATAGATCACAATAGAATAGAATAGAGTAGAATCCATCTTTATTGACATAACGTCCTACTTTACCTCATGAAATCTTTCTGCCAAGTTATCACAAAGAATCATTTTGCATTTGCCTATCATAAGGCAGAAGAAGAAGATGAAATATTAGTAATTGCACTTAGACGTAGAACGGGACAATGGATACGACAATCAGGAAATGGGATAATAAAAACTAACCAGCTTTCTGCCAACATTTTTAAGGCTTTGGATTTGAATGGTGTTTTGCTGCATTTTTTTTTTTTTTGAGAAATTGAGACATGATGATGCTCTTAATGGTAAAGCTATTTGTTGATTATTTAATTAAATCTTTCCTTTCCATTATGGCTTATCTACCAGACACTCTCTTCTCACAATGGTGTTCCTTTAACGAGGACTTTACTGTAATGGACCCTTAACGAGGAGTGAGCCTCCCTGCCTAGCCCGGCATCTGTGCTGTGCCTGGCTGGGTAGATTACGGCGCACTCCTACCAAAGTGCCCATCACTACTCCCTCGCAGCCTGTTACTCCTTCCCTAATCCAGCCTGCCGAGATGCTGCACTTTGTCAAATCTCAGGCCATATGCTCACTCAAAGATCAATTGGTATGGGGGTGAGGAGGCAAAGCTTGCGTCTGCCACATTTTAACTGAGGGTGCAAGCTTTTCCAAAGAAAGTAAGCTTGTCTTCTGTCCCCTCAATGTGAATCACTTTCAGAGAGTGTAGAAGGTTACCAACAGTTCACTAACTCATGGCAGCAGATGGAGACATCTACCCTTATTGTTCTCTTGTGCAAAGTCAAAGACAGGACTGGTGAGCCACTATTGCTAATCATGGCATAGTACACGGTGTCATGCTGTTATGATGATTATATGGAATATGGGGATGTCTGTCATTATGTATCATGCTTGCAGTGAGACCAAGCTGCGCCTTGAGATACATGGTAGTCCCTTTGAAGCATAGCTGAGGGCCTCTTAAAGCACTTTTAGAGTGTTATCCTTAGGAGGTCAGTGGGAGAGACAGCCAGGCAAACCACAAACCACAAAGGTGTGACCTTTACATACCATGTGCAGCTGGTATGCTTGTAAGGGGTATGGAGCTCAGAGCTCTTACTGTGTTTTATTTAAAGGAGATAACAATGCAAATCAGATACATATTTTCAGAAAATTACATTATACATATCACAACTTCACGTATCCTTCATGTATCCTCACATCATAAAGCAGGGGTGTTCATTAAAAATAGCTAGAAATCTGTATGGACTATTTCTCCCAAAGGAAGTCTGAATGTTGAATCACATTACATACTTTTTGTAGGCTTTTTTGCATGTATGTATATATATGTGTGTGTGGGTGCACGTATGTGGGTGGGCGTGTGTGTGTGTGTGTTTTGCTTATTGTATTTATGAGTTTAATTTACTGTCCTACAAGAAAATTTAAATTTGGCTTTGAGCTCATGGACACTAACCCAACAAGAGATTCAACCTTGAAAGAGGGTAATAAACTGGCCTTCTCCATTTGATATACTACAATGCCACCGTCAATAACCTAGAGAATGCTTATTCATTTCTAACATAGATTTATAAAACAAAAAGAAAAAATGGCAATTAGATAAAAAGAAACCATTAGAAAATCTGATATCTGCAACTTAAACTGAACATCTGTGCAAAAAAGAGCATTTTTTTATGCAATCATTAATAACTAAAAAATATTTCCTGGCATTTCACAAAATAGGCCAAATGTACATTTAGAAAACACATTTGTTTGTAAATGTGTCCAGGTGGCCTCCCATCCTGGAGCTTTGGCTATTTGTCAAGCTGCATTACACTGCAAATGCCAAAAGTCCCATACACTTTACAGCGGTTCTTTCAGTGGCTGGACAAAACCCTCTTTCAATAAGCACAACAAGCAGTATAAAATAATGTTTTACAGACTTCGTCAAGGTTTGGATGTAAGGTCCCTGCTTCTGGAAGAGTTTTATTATTGTAGACTGCTTTCGTATCTTATGTGTAGTTGTTCAAAAAGACAACCAAGCAATATTTTCTTTGGGAATAAAACGTTAAGTAACTTGGTCAGGGATCGCACAAACACTGCGGGTCAGAGATGTTTGGCCTGCTGCTTAGTACTTTATTACAAATAAGAGGAGAAAATGGAGGAGGCAGAGGCTATGAAGCAGAATGATAAAATTTTACTTCACTGTACATCAAATTAACTAAAGATTTAGAACCAGATAATTGCACTGTATTGTGTTGACAACCCAGTTTGCGATAATGGCAAGTCAGTGATAGAAATTCCACTCATCGCTTAAAGCCCAATTTCTACAATTTTTCATAAGCACCAAAATATAAACACTGCAGCAGCCCTGTCTGATATAACTCTCTTTTATTCTACAAAAGACAGAGAGTTAACTGACATATTACTGAACACAACAATGCTTAGATTTGATGTCATTTGTACTGAGGATTTGGTTTTGAGTTTAGCTTGGTTTCCAGTTTGGGTTTAATGCATTAAGGGTTTTGCAAAACCATCAGCAAAACATTAAATACCCTCAGAACCGACCTTAACAACTGCAAAATACATGCCTACATGATAAGCTTAGACCTGGGTTCAGCCAAAAGACATTGTGATTTCCTAACACTATTAAACCACCTTGCTCTCTTAGAAATATAATAGTAAAAGGGCCTAATCTGGTTTTTAATCATATACAGTAAAGAAAACAGGCTCATCTCACATCAGTATTACTGATTACAAGTTTAGCAGCACATATTTTTAACTTAACATGTAAACTGCAGAGAAAATGTTGTGAGATACTTGCAAGTTAATAGACATAGTGGTCTCTGGAGGGGATGTGGACCTTTACAATAACTGTTTAGTTGTTATACGTAGCTTAAAGTTGTTCATTAAGATTTATCTGGAAAAATGCTTAATAAAGCTCCTGTCTGAATTGTCATTTTTTTCTAACACAACAAGGCAAAACTTAAAATGACTGCCCTCAGACCTTTTAAGGTCATTACCATCCAATTTGTGTTCTGCATCAGTTCTTTACATGTGGGTGACTGGGTTTGAGTAGTTACCTAACACAGCTCATTAGCTTTTGTGGTTCAGTATTTGTGTCCAAATAAATATAACACTGCGTGTGAGGTCAGTACTGGAACTACAGGCAGCGCCAGCTTTCGGTACTT